>JAAALK010000080.1:38895420-38943236 GCA_019279435.1 Zizania palustris | reverse complement strand
GTCCCGCCGAAGGGTGCTTTGGCGTTCGGACTGATCTGATCGAAGATAGACTCCAAACGGATCTGGACGCGACGACCACCTTCGAACAGCGGGGTTCGTTGTGAGGTCTCTGATATCGCAAAATACAGGATAATGACGCGAGAGCCACGCGCGAGCGTAACTTCGTCCAGTGCAGAGTGCGATCATGGCGAAGCCTGTCGTGACGAAGTGTGCTGGCGAAGCCTGTCGTTGGAGCCTGCAGTCTCGCCGAAGGGTCCTCCTGGTGACCTCCAAAACTGATCTCTCAGCTCCAGACACCTCCGACGAGGTAGCTCCGAACGTGGGAACCTGCAACAAAGAGAGTTCGAAGTACCAATTCGGCCTGAGGACCGAATTTTGCTAAGTGTTGCACTAGTAGCGAAGGTAGCAATCCGTTACGCAGATCAGCGGATACTTCACAGGCGAAGTAACAAGGCGATAGTAATCTATTACGTAGATTAACAGATACTTCACAAGCGAAGTAACAAGGGTTATCATTGTTCCATAGTGGCTGACGGAGGGCTTCCAGGCAAACCCACTGTTGGCGTAAAGGATTACGCTAACAGGTTCTCTGATATCAAGAACAGACAAACAGTGAGTTCGTGTTTAAGAACTATCTCAAGCCTCCGAATGGATAATAGCTTAAGTAGTCCGAATATGTGTATTAGAATAGCTCCGTATTCGATCCCCATTACAGGGTAAGGAGGGGGGTATTTATAGGCAAAAACGTCTAAGGAAAAGACCTATTTACCCCTTGATTACAACCGACATAGTGGAAACTATTCGGTACCCTGAACAGGGTTAAAATGGTAAAATCTACCAAAGCGAGTAGATAAGCCAAACATCTTATCAATCCTGTCGTTTGGCTCCGAAGCCTCATATCTTGTGGAGGGTTCCTTTGGATCGTAGATCGAAGCACCCTTCGGCTTAACGACTCCTCCATCTTCGAGCATGAGCCCATCAGCTCCGAAGCTGATAGGTCCTTTTGAACTGTTAATCTCTAAGTCCTGAAAGTGAAGCATTTTCCCCCAACAGTAGCCCCTCGAATACGCCTCTCCGAATTTGACCTGTATAGAAGGAAGGCAGTATACGCAAGGAACATTTTCATATTCTGAGACTTAGAGAAAGTTGAACACATTACAGTCTTTCGGAGGGTCTTTGATCCGAGGCGTTCGGACCATGGCCTCGAGTCCCCAACTGCCGTGTAAGCACTTCATGGGAAAGAGAACCGTTACGAAGTCCAAACATCATGAAGAGCCGTTTGATTAGAACCGTTACTATGCAAGTAGCCGTTACGCTCTATAAAAGGTAACGGTCAAAATTTACGGCGGACTCACACCGTTCCGCTCCCTGGGCCCACCGGCCAGCGACGGAAGTCGAACCTGCAGTGTGAAAGCAATCGGAGCACAACAACTAGCGGTCGGTTATAAAAACGGGATTGGAATTTACCCAGAACTTTTTACCGTGTCTAGCATCCGCAACTCACTTTCTTCAACCTCCAATTCTCACAACTTCCCGAGCCACCAAGCCATGGCGAGGACTAGCCACACCGTGCCGACAGCGGTGAGCACCCTGGCGCAGAGGCAAGCGTGGGCAGCTTCAGCCGTAGCAGCAATGGTGGGAGCTCCGGGCGACGCCTGGCCCAAGAACCCCCGGGAGCTCTGCCCGCCATCCAAGAAGAAGATCCCCCAAAGTTTCCTCATCGGCCAATCCACAAGCACTACTGAATCCATTGAAGAGGCCGTGGAAGGGAAACTGGGGACCGGATTGAGGACTCAAGTCCCTGGGTCGGAATCAACTCTGCGGCCATGGAGCGGAGAGGTCATGGTCTTTGAGGCCTTCTTTGAAGCAGGCCTAGGGCTTCCGGCTATCGACTTCTTATCCGAGGTACTAGACATGTTCCACATCACTTTGCCCCAGCTGTCTCCCAATGTCATCGCCCGTCTGGCTGTCTTTGAATGGGCGCTTCGGGCCGAAGGGTGCGAAGGGCGATCGGAGGTCTTCGCCGCCACCCACGAAGCCATCTGCCAGCCGAAACCACAAGATGGCCCCGGGGACACCAAGGTGATAACAACCTTCGGCAGTGTCAACTTCCAGCTGTGGAGGGAGCACGCCCAACACTTTTTAGCGAAGGCCATCAACGATCGATGGTACACCAACTGGATCCTTTGGTGGTTCTACGCTGAAGTTGGAGAGGACTCCCCTCTCGCTGGACCCCTTCAGGAGATCTGGTTCCAGAAGGAGGCGGAGGTTACCCCGAACCCTAGCCTGCTCTCAACGCGGCTAGGGCTACTGACTTCGGTGGCCAGCCGCATGAGCATGCGTGATCTTGCCGAAGAGTTCATTGCTCTTCGGATTCCACCCCACGGGCAAACTGGCCGATAGTGTTTCAACAAGCTTCGGACGGTGAGCTCCGAACTCTAGGTAAGACTTCGACTCTCCTGCAATAATATGTTAGATGAAGAAAAATAACATACTTATAATATGTTACCCTTTTTTCAGCGGCTCCACTGGCGTTAGCCCCGGAGCAGATAGCACGGGCCACCGAACGGGTCCTCGGAGCCCCTACGGTGGCTGAAAGGCAGAAGAGGATGGAGCTGGTGGGGAGCTGGGAGCGCTCCAACAGGGTGTGGGGAGACCTCAGGATGGTGCCTCCTCCTCTGTCGGATTTTAACCCAGACGGAGTAGCCCCTCGGAAGAGGAAAGCCATCGTCGAGCCTCCGATGAAGGCCAGCAAGACCCCCACCAAGAAGAAGAAGGTGGCGAAGATCCCTCCTCCACTGACCCCTGCTTCGTCTGCTTTGTCCTTGGGCATTCGGAGCTCGGCTTCGGAGGAGTCTGGGAGCAAGGGCTTCGACGCCCAATTGGCGAAGCACTTCGAGAACTACCTCCTGGAGGGCGACGAAGACGCAGCAGGGGTCCCAACCAAAGCTTCTGCTCGAGAGGCTGCGGAGGTAGATACGACACATACTCTCGCGCCCGCTATCTTGATCTCGGAGCTGGAGACCATCGCCCCGAACTCACCCGTAGCTGGGGTGATCACGACGGAGGTTGAGGCTCCAGCGGCAAACACACCGGAGAGGACTTCGGTGGACGATCTCGACGAGATTCTCCGGATGTATGAAGTCCTGGGGGACCCGACGATTTTACCTCATGGTGCCTCCGAAGGTACACTTCGAATCTTTTGCCTTGGTCGATTGCTGCAACAATTTTACTTGTAAATATTCACCAAATACCTTGATGCTGTAGGTACATTGAGGGGCGACGAAGCCCCGGCTGCACACGAAGCTCCAACTTCTTCTGGGGTTGCGGTCCTGATGGACACCTCGACTTCACTAGACACCCCAGCTCCGGTGGCAGGGGTCGTTTCCGCCGACGTGGCTCCGGTGGCCGGGGCCATCCCTGCCCACGCGACTCTGGTGACTGGGGCCATCCCTGCCGACACGGCTCCAGCCGAAGGAGGAGCTACCTCCGCCAGAGTCGAGCCTCCTGTCTTCGTGCCGGGGAGGGGGCAAAAGCATGTCAAGCCTCGGACTTCCTCCCGGCCCGACGATGACACGCTCTTCCAACGAGCCTTCGGCAAGCAACTCGGAGGAAGAGGCAACGGCAGATGATCGCCAAGCTCTGTCTTGGCTTCCTCTGCTGGCTCCATTTCTGGAGCAACGGACGGGCCTCCGGGCGCTCCTGGAGCCTTTGGCGGAGAAAAGCCAGGACGTTGCCAACTCCGACTTGGTCTCCGTTCTGAGCGAAGCCAGGGCCCCAGGGCTCAACATGGCCCTTGAAAGGTTTGCCCTTCAGGTATAAAAAGCACCACAAATATTTTCAATTAGTAACTGTAAATACCTGGTACTTACTTGTTCCTTTTGCAGCAATTTGTCCTTGCTAGAGCGGCAGCGACTTCCAATGAAGTCGAAACTAACCGACTTAAGAGGAAGGTTACCACCCTCCAATCCGCGCTCAAAGGCTCCGAAGAGAGAGCACTTCGGTTGGAGGAAGAAGTCCTCGAAGAATGGAAGGCTAGGGCCAAAGCTGACGAAGCCCTTCGACTCGTAAGGCAGGACAACGACACACTCCGGACATCAGCCCAAGAAGCTGAAGTCGAGTGCTTGGTGCTCCGAGCGGAGGTCGAGAAGCTCCGGCAGGCGGCGGCCACTTCGAGCACCCAACTGGTTGAACTCCAAGGCTCTCTTAAGCAAGCGATGGCCCAGAAGAGCTCCTTGTTGTCCCAGCTGACCGAAGTGTCTGCTACTGCTGCAGGGTTGGAAGCGGCAGAGAAGAAAAATACCAATGCAGTAGAACATACCTTGGATGCCCTTCAAGGCACCTTGGAATAATGGCACTCTATGCCCTTCATCTTCGTTTGCGGCCAGCGAGCCCCTCGATCGAAAGATGAAGAGGATTCAAGTGGCGACGTCGCTGATGATGGGCTCCGGCATTCGGTACGGAGAGATCTTCGGACAATGCGCTGGAATTGGAGTCCTCCGTCACCTCGAAGCCCTTCGGATTCCTATTGCTCCGGTCAGGGGTTCGACACCTAGAAGCTTCTCCTCCGAGGCCTTGTTGCATCCTTCGCCAGACGTAGCCTTGGCTTGGGAAGTTTTCCGGTCAACCTAGAAGACAGACCACAAGGCAGCGGCTAAAGCTTGGATCGACGAGGCCCGTCGGCAGAAGCAAGCGCAGACAAGGCCGCCACTGCCTGCCTCGCCAGCTCCAACACCTCCTGCCCCGCCAACCGACCCGCAGGTTTAGCTTATAGGGCGCTTGAACATATAGATTGGTCTGACTCGGAGTATCAAGCCGAAGACCCTGCGGAGGCTACCTCCAAAAGACTTCTGACTTGGGCCGAGCTTCAAGAGGAGCAGAAGAAACTGCGAGCCTCGAAGAAGAAGAGAAGCACTCGAACAAAAAGGACAATCTCGGTGGCTTCGAGCTCCGAAGGACAAAGTAGCCGTAGAGGTTGCTCTAAAGGCTGACAGGGCCTCCGATTTTACTTAGGCTTGGATCAAAACTTCTCTTAATGTAAAAGTATGATAAATTAATATGAATTGCATCGGAAGCATCTTGTTTGTTCTTTACCCTCCTACCCCTCCTTGTGGGTGGGGGACCTTACGCGTTGCAAAAAGGTCCATCGTTCACAATGACGTGCACAACAATTCGATGCTTCGCACAATACTTAATAACCATATTTTACCTTTTCGTAGGGTTCTTCGAACATAGGTTCGTATTATGATTTTTGTAATTTTCGGAGCTGAATGTTTTATTTGCAGGCTCTTATACTAGTCGCTTAGCACTTTAAAAGTGTCTCGTTGGCTAGAGCCTTGAAACCTTATTGCTTGGTCACCTTCGACTCTTTTACAGATGCTTCGAACCCGCAGGCCGGAAATCTGTTTATCTTTAAAGTCCTTGGACTCTTCTACGGATCCTAACAAGCTGGAGCCCAGAATCCGTCAGATGGCCACCTTCGGCTCTTTTACAGATACTTCGAACCCAGAGGCCGGAAATCTGTTCTTTTAAAGTCCTTAGACTCTTCTACAGATCCTAACAAGCCATAGCCTAGAATCCGTAGGCTGGCCACCTTTAGCTCTTTTACAGATACTTCAAACCTGGAGGCCAGAAATATGTTCTTTTAAAGTCCTTAGACTCTTCTACAGATCCTAACAAGCCGGAGCTTGGAATCCGTAGGCTGGCCACCTTCGGCTCTTTTACAGATACTTCGAACCCGGAGGCCATAAATCTGTTCTTTTAAAGTCCTTAGACTCTTCTACAGACCCTAACAAGCCGGAGCCTGGAATCCGTAGGCTGGCCACCTTCGGCTCTTTTACAGATACTTCAAACCCGGAGGCCGGAAATCTGTTCTTTTAAAGTCCTTAGACTCTTCTACAGATCCTAACAAGCCGGAGCCTAGAATCCGTAGGCTGGCAGCGAAGCCCTTGAACCCATGGTTCGGAGGCTGTTGCCTGGGTCCTTAGAAAGATGCTTGACTCCGCAAGCATCTCCGTCCTCCTGATGCGTCCACCAGGAGTAAGGGATATTCGAAGAGCAAACAAGATTCGACCCTCCACTTTATTTAGAAAAGGAAATTTTTACAAGTGATTACAAGGAGCCCCTAAGCATAGTAATGCTTAAGGTGCTCCGCATGCCATGCATGCTTCAATTCTTCCCCTTCTAAATTAGCTAATTTAAACGATCCGGGGCGCCCTGAGCATAGGATAATATATGGTCCTTCCTATTTATTTCCTAGCTTCCCCGGGGCTATTACACTTCGCAAGACTAAATGACCTAGACTAAGCTCGTTCAGCTTTTTCTTCGGGTCATACCATGTTTTTGTTTGGCCTTGGTACTTTGTCAGATTTGCGACAGCTCGAAGCCTTATTTCTTCTGACAAGTCCAGCGAAGTATTCCTCTCATCTTCATCTCCGGGTTGTACTGCACGAAGGGATCCACCCCTGAGCTCCGTAGGAGTCATGGCCTTATCTCCGAATAGCAGTCTAAATGGGCTAAAGCCTGTGGACCTGGCTTGAGTGGTTCAAATGGACCACAAGATCTTGGGAACCTCTTCGACCCACAACCCCTTGGCCAGCCCGACAATCCTTCGATTCAGACCGGAGAGGATGTTCCCGTTGGCTCGCTCGACAGCTCCGTTGGACTGTGGATGGCGCACTGCTGCGAAGCATAACTTAATGCCCAGTTCTTCACAAAATTCATTGAATGTGTCAGCTTCGAACTGGGTTCCATTATCCACAGTTAGGTCCCTTGGCACTCTGAACCTGCATATAATATTTTGCCAGAAAAATCTTTGCACATTCCTTGAAGTGATAGCAGTCAATGGTTCTGTTTCGACCCACTTTGAAAAATATTCGATTGCTACCACTGAAAATTTCAAGATGCCTTTGGCCATTGGAAAAGGGCCTATGAGGTCCATTCCCCACCGAGCCATTGGCCACACCAGGGCAATAACTTGAAGTTGTACTGGTGGACGGTGGCTTCGTCTTCCCATCCACTGGCATCCCTGGCAGGTTCAGACCAACTCCTCCGCATCTCTTACAATTGTCGGCCAGTATAGCCCCTGCCGAAGTGTTTTGCTGGCTAGAGCGCGAGGGGCTAAGTGGCTTCCACATAAACCTTCGTGAATGTCCCGAAGTATGACTTGGCCTTCGGGTTGGGAGATGCATCGGAGTAAAGGAGAACACACCCTGGCCTTGTATAACATTCCACTAACAAGCTTATAATTTCTAGCCCTTGCTTGTAACCTTCGGAAATCCGGACCTTCTGAAGAGTTTGCGCTACCTTGCAAGATATCCATTATCGGAGCTCGCCAATCTGCAGCTGGAATGCAAAGGACTTCTGTGGAGGGTAATTGATTGACTGTAGTCTTGATTAGTTCTTCATAAAAAGCACCCTCCAGTAGGTCCAATGCTCCGGCTGCTGCTTTTGCTAGAATGTCTGCAAGCTGATTATCTGCTCGAGGGATACTTCAAACAGAAAATCCTTTGAATGCTGCTTCAGTCTTGCAGATTTCCTTCAGGTACTTCGCTAGATGTGGGTTCTTTGCTTGAAAGCTTTTATCGACATGCCCTGCGACGACTTGGGAATCTGTTTTGATTATTATCCTTGCTGCTCCAAGCGCCTTTGCCTTTCGGAGGCCTAGCAGGACTCCTTCGTATTCTGAGATGTTATTGGTGGTCTTAAAGTTGAGCCTCGCAGAATACATGGCCTTTTGCCCTGACAATGATATGATGATCGCTCCTGCTCCGGCACCAGATGCTTGATAAGCTCTGTCAGAAAATATTGTCCATAAACCTTCGGAGGGCTCCTCCGGAGCCCAAACTGTAGATGGAGTCCACTCCGCTACGAAGTCAGCTATGATTTGGGATTTGATAGCTGTTCTTGCCGTGAAGGAAATTCCAAAGGGGGCTAGCTCGATAGCCCATTTTCCGATCCTACCCGTAGAATCTTTTTTTCGGAGCATATCACCAAGAGGGTACGAGGTAGGAACGATTAGGTTATGCACCAGAAAGTAATGCCTTAGCTTCCGCGAGACCATTACCAGGGCATAGGCAAATTTCTCGAGCTCGGAGTATCTTATCTTAGCTCCGGACAAAGCTTCTGAAACAAAATAAATTGGGATCTGAACCAGCTTTCCCTTGAGCTTAACTTCCCTGACTAGTACTACACTTACTGTGGAGCCTGTTGCTACAAGATAAAGGAGGAGTGTTTCCTCTGGGAGGGGCACAGTAAGCGTTGATAGGCTTTCGAGGTATGCTTTGATATCATCGAAGCTCTTCTGGCACTCTGGCGTCCAATTGAAACTTTCGGACCCCTTTAGGGCTTTGAAAATTGGGAGGCTTCGTTCTGCTGACCTGGCCAGGAATCTGCTAAGAGCTGCCAGCCTTCCTGCTAGCTTCTGGACTTGCTTCAAATTTTCTGGTGGAGCCATTCTTTGCAGTGCACTTATCTGCATTGGGCTAGCTTCGATTACCCTGCTCGAAACTAAGTACCCTAGCAGTTTTCCTGCTTACGCCCCGAATATAAATTTTTCAGGGTTGAGGCGTACTCCACATGCTCGGAGGCTCTCAAACGTTTCAGCTAAGTCTAGATTATGCTGGTGCTTTTGAGCACTTTTTATTACAATGTCATCCATATAGGCTTCGACATTCCGGCCTATTTGGTGACCTAGAGCTTTAGCTATTAAACGTGAAAATGTGGCTCCGGCATTCCGCAAGCCAAAAGACATTCTTACATAACAAAATACCCCAGAAGGAGTTATGAAACTTGTCTTGGCTTCGTCTTCACACTTTAGCCAGACTTGATGATACCCGGAGTAAGCATCGGGAAAGCTTAGCAATTCGGAGCCGGTTGTGGAATCCACCAGCTGGTCTATTCGGGGCATAGGGTAGGGGTCTCACAGGCATGCTTTATTTAATGAAGTGAAGTCGATACACATGCGCCACTTGCCCGAGTCCTTCTTCCTTACAAAAACGGGGTTTTCCCACCACTCGGTATGAGCTACCTCCCTGATGATGCTAGCTTTTAACAATTTTTCTACTTCAATCTTGGCGAGGCCTGCCCTTTCCGTAGACAGTTTACGGAGCCCCTGACGCATGGGCCTAGCCTTCGGGTTGATGAGCAAGCTGTGCTCGATGATACTCCGATCAACCCCAGTAATGTCTTCGTCAGTCCAGGCAAAGACGTCCAAGTTTTGCTTGACGACTTATTCCAACGAGGCAGCTATCTCTGGGGATAGCCCCTTGCCGAATTGTATTGGGTATTCTTTGCCATCCTTTGAAATTATCTTCGTCACGACATCACCTTCCGGGCTTGGTTTAAGGGAGAGCCCCTTCGAAGAGTTCGAAGCCTCCGGAACCTCTTCTGCGCGCTCCGTCACACTGTGCACTTGCCAGGGGTCCAACGGTTGGCCGTGACCATACTCCATCCTTCGGGCTATAGCTTGGTCTCCTGAAACAGTAAGAACTCCACCTTGCGTGGGCATTTTGAGATAGAGATAGTTGTGATGCGCTATAGCTCCGAATTGGTTCAGCATCCCTCGCCCGAAGATTGTGTTGTAAGCATAGGGGGCATCGACGACGTCGAAGATCACCTCCTCCACCCTGGCCAAAGGCCCCTCTCCGAAAGCAACCTCGAGGCCTATTTGGCCGAGGGCATCGAGAGGCGGACCTGCGAAGCCTTGAAGTGGTCGGGCCACTGGAAGTAGATGCTTCCGAGGTATGCACATTTGATCAAAGGCCTAGACAAAAAGTATGTATGCGGAGCTCCCTCTGTCCACCAGGATCCTTCGGCCTTCCACCCCTGCTATATCTGCGGAAATGACCAAGAGGTCAGCATGGGGGAACTTCACCCCCGTGGCATCACTGGCAGTAAAAGAAATGGGCACATGAGACCATTCTGGCATTCCTTCCGTGGAACACAAGGTCCCAATGTGCCCTACTTCGCGGACGTATTCACGCCGCTGCCTCTTGGACATGTTACCGAGGGTCCCCCCTCCAGAGATGGGCAGGACCACTCGCTTGCCGCGGTCTTGGGGGTCTTCCTGCTTCGGTGGTGGCATAATGTTGGCCACCGGCAGTCGCATGGGGGCTACGGGGACACCAGCTCGGGCCACGATTTGCACAGGCTCCGACCGTGCCGCTGGTGGGGCTCAATCTGAAGTACCCCGCCTAGTACTTCGTCCTAGGAATTCACCCCGAAGGGCTAACACCGCCTTGCAGTCCTTCGTGTCATGGCTTCTATTGTCGCCATGCACGCATCAGAAATAACTCTGGCGCCTACCAGGTACTCTTTCTTGAGGCTTCGGCGCTCCAGCCTTGAAGCCTTGCGCCTGCTGATAACTGGCAGGTGCCTTCGGAACGGAGGGTGCGATGCTTAACACCTCCGAACGGAAAGGCTTCTTTCCTCACCTGTGATCGCTGAAGCGATTGTCTTGAGGGGGTTGTAGAGAAGCTGAGGCTTCGGGCTTCGTCTTCACTTCTCGCAGGGCTGGTGCGGGTGCTATGGCTCATCGGAGGCAGCCCTCCTCCACCTTGGCATACTGTTCGAAGTATGCCATCAGCTGTGCCATAGATGTCACAGGCTTCCGATGGAGCTTGCTGAGGAGATCGGGGTTTAGCACCCCTTCGCGGGCGGCGTCGACTACTAAAGAGGTAGACAGGCCCTTGATCTGTGACTTGGTGTGGGCGAAGCACGTGAAGTATTCCCGAAGTGTTTCTCCCGCTCGCTGCTTCACCTAGAACAAGCTCCCTATTGACATTGGAGCCACAAGGTACCATAGAAGTTGCTTACGAACTTCTTCTTCAACTGCTCCTACGATCTGATTGATCCTGGCTTCAAGGACCAGAACCATCGGAGCGCCACACCTTCGAGAGCGAGGGGGAAACACTTTGCCATAGTGTTGTGCACCCCTCCGCTTGCTTCTTTCGCCAGGACGTATGAGCGAGCGAATTCTCCGGGGTCTGACCCGCCGGAGTACTTGTGCAACTTCGAGGCCTTGAACCTGGGATAGAAAGGCACCCTTTGCAAGTCCAAATGTAGCAGAGACTCATCGTTGAAAGATGCGTTTTCAGCCTCCTCCGAGACTTGAACAGCTTCAGGAAGATTGCGTGAACCACCGTCTTGAGGCCCTTCTGGAGTCTCGGTGGAGGCTTGGGAGCGGAGGCGATCAGTGGCCTCTTGCCTCCATCTAGCAACTTCAAGGCTTCGCAGGTCTGCCTCTCGATGCCCTCGGCCAAATAGGCCTCGAGGTTACTTTCGGAGAGGGGCCTTTGGCCAGGGTGGAGGAGGTGATCTTCGACGTCGTCGACGCCCCCTATGCTTACAACGCAATCTTCGGGCGAGGGATGCTGAACCAATTCGGAGCTATAGCACATCACAACTATCTCTGTCTCAAAATGCCCACGCAAGGTGGAATTCTTACTATTTCAAGAGACCAAGCTATAGCCCGAAGGATGGAGTATGGTCACGGCCAGCCGTTGGACCCCCAGCAAGTGCACAGTGTGACGGAGCGCGAAGAAGAGGTTCCGGAGGCTTCGAACTCTTCGAAGGGGCTCTCCCTTAAACCAAGCCCGGAAGGTGATGTCGTGACGAAGATAATTTCAAAGGATGGCAAAGAATACCCAATACAATTCGGCAAGGGGCTATCCCCAGAGATAACTGCCTCGTTGGAAGTAGTCGTCAAGCAAAACTTGGACATCTTTGCCTAGACTAACGAAGACATCACCGGGGTTGATCGGAGTATCATCGAGCACAGCTTGCTCGTCAACCTGAAGGCTAGGCCCATGCGCCAGGGGCTCCGTAAACTATATGCGAAAAGGGCAGGCCTCGCCAAGATCGAAGTAGAAAAATTGTTAAAAGCTGGCATCATCAAGGAGGTAGCCCATACCGAGTGGTTGGCAAACCCCGTTTTTGTAATGAAGAAGGACTCGGGCAAGTGGCGCATGTGTATCGACTTCACTTCATTAAATAAAGCATGCCCACGAGACCCCTACCCTATGCCCCGAATAGACCAGCTGGTGGATTCCACAGCCGGCTCCGAATTGCTAAGCTTCCTCGATGCTTACTCCGGGTATCATCAAGTCTGGCTAAAGCGTGAAGACGAAGCCGAGACAAGTTTCATAACTCCTTCTGGGGTATTTTGTTATGTAAGAATGCCTTTTGGCTTACGGAATGCCGGAGCCACATTTTCACGTTTAATAGCTAAAGCTCTAGGTCACAAAATAGGCCGGAATGTCGAAGCCTATATGGATGACATTGTAATAAAAAGTGCTCAAAAGCACCAGCATAATCTAGACATAGCTGAAACGTTTGAGAGCCTCCGAGCATGTGGAGTATGCCTCAACCATGAAAAATGTATATTCGGGGCACAAGCAGGAAAACTGCTAGAGTACTTAGTTTTGAGGAGGGGAATCAAAGCTAGCCCAACGCAGATAAGTGCACTGGAAAGAATGACTCCACCAGAAAATTTGAAGCAAGTCCAGAAGCTAGCAGGAAGGCTGGCAGCTCTTAGCAGATTCCTGGCCAGGTCAGCAGAATGAAGCCTCCCAATTTTCAAAGCCCTAAAGGGGTCCGAAAGTTTCAATTGGACGCCGGAGTGCCAGAAGAGCTTCGATGATATCAAAGCATACCTCGGAAGCCTATCAACGCTTACTGTGCCCCTCCCGAAGGAAACACTCCTCCTTTATCTTGCAGCAACAGGCTCCACAGTAAGTGCAGTACTGGTCAGGGAAGTTGAGCTTAAGGGAAAGCTGGTTCATAACCCAGTTTATTTTGTTTCAGAAGCTTTGTCCAGAGCTAAGATAAGATACTCCGAGCTCGAGAAATTTGCCTATGCCCTGGTAATGGCCTCGCGGAAGCTAAGGCATTACTTTTTTGTGCATAACCTAATCATTCCTATCTCGTACCCTCTTGCTAATATGCTCCGAAACAAAGATTCTACGGGTAGGATCGGAAAATGGCCTGTCGAGCTAGCCCCCTTCGGAATTTCCTTCACGGCAAGAACAGCTATCAAATCCCAAATCATAGCTGACTTCGTAGCGGAGTGGACTCCATCTGCAGTTTGGGCTCCGGAGGAGCCCTCCAAAGGTTTATGGACAATATTTTCTGACGGAGCTTATCAAGCATCTGGTGCCGGAGCAGGAGCGGTCATCATATCATCGTCAGGGCAAAAGGCCATGTATTCTGCGAGGCTCAACTTTAAGACCACTAATAACATCACAGAATACGAAGGCATCCTGCTAGGCCTCCGAAAGGCAAAGGCGCTTGGACCAACAAGGATAATAATAAAAACAGATTCCCAAGTCATCGCAGGGCATGTCGATAAAAGCTTTCAAGCAAAGAACCCATATCTAGCGAAGTACCTAGAGGAAATCCACAAGACTGAAACGACATTCAAAGGATTTTCTGTTCGAAGTATCCCTCGAGTAGATAATCAGCTTGCAGACATTCTAGCAAAAGCTGCAGCCGGAGAATTGGACCCACCGGATGGGTGCTTTTTATGAAGAACTAGTCAAGCCTACAGTCAATCAATTACCCTCCGCAGAAGTCCTTTGCATTCCAGCTGCAGATTGGCGAGCTCCGATAATGGATATCTTGCAAGGTAGCGCAAACTCTTCAGAAGGTCCGGATTTCCGAAGGTTACAAGCAAGGGCTAGAAATTATAAGCTTGTCAGTGGAATGTTGTATAAGGCCGGAGTGTGTTCTAGCCGAAGGCCAAGACACACTTCAGGACATTCACGAAGGTTTATGTCGAAGCCACTTAGCCCCTCATGCTCTAGCTGACAAAACACTTCGGCAGGGGCTATACTGGCTGACAATTGTAAGAGATGCAGAGGAGTTGGTCCAAACCTGCCAGGGATGCCAGTGGATGGGAAGACGAAGCCACCATCCGCCAGTACCACTTCAAGTTATTTCCCCGGTGTGGCCAATGGCTCGGTGGGGAATGGACCTCATAGGCCCTTTTCCAATGGCCAAAGGCAGCTTGAAGTTTGCAGTGGTAGCAATCGAATATTTTTCAAAGTGGGTCGAAGCAGAACCATTGACTGCTATCACTTCAAGGAATGTGCAAAGATTTTTCTGGCAAAATATTATATGCAGGTTCAGAGTGCCAAGGGAGCTAACTGTGGTTAATGGAACCCAGTTCGAAGCTGACACATTCAAAGAATTTTGTGAAGAACTGGGCATTAAGTTATGCTTCGCAGCAGTGCGCCATCCACAGTCCAATGGAGCTGTCGAGCGAGCCAATGAGAACATCCTCTCCGGTCTGAATCGAAGGATTTTCGGGCTGGCCAATGGGCTGTGGGTCGAAGAGCTTCCCAAGATCTTGTGGTCCATTCGAACCACTCAAGCCAGGTCCACAGGCTTTACCCCATTTAGACTGCTATTCGGAGATGAGGCCATGACTCCTATGGAGCTCAGGGGTGGATCCCTTCGTGCAGTACAACCCGGAGATGAAGATGAGAGGAATACTTCGCTGGACTTGTCAGAAGAAACAAGGCTTCGAGCTGTCGCCAATCTGACGAAGTACCAAGGCCAAACAAAAACATGGTATGACCCGAAGATAAAGCTGAACGAGCTTAGTCCAGGTCATTTAGTCTTGCGAAGTGTAATAGCCTCAGGGAAGCTAGAAAATAAATGGGAAGGACCATATATTATCCTACGCTCAGGGCGCCCCGGATCGTTTAAATTAGCTAATTTAGAAGGGGAAGAATTGAAGCATGCATGGCATGCAGAGCACCTTAAGCGTTACTACGCTTAGGGGCTCCTTGTAATCACTTGTAAAAATTTTCTTTTCTAAATAAAGTGGAGGGTCGAATCTTGTTTGCTCTTCGAATATCTCTTACTCCTGGTGGACGCATCAGGAGGACGGAGATGCTTGCGGAGTCAAGCATCTTTCTAAGGACCCAGGCAACAGCCTCCGAACCATGGGTTCAAGGGCTTCGCTGCTAGCCTACGGATTCTAGGCTCTGGCTTGTTAGGATTTGTAGAAGAGTCTAAGGACTTTAAAAGAACAGATTTCTGGCCTCCGGGTTCGAAGTATCTGTAAAAGAGCCGAAGGTGGCCAGCCTACAGATTCCAGGCTCCGGCTTGTTAGGATCTGTAGAAGAGTCTAAGGACTTTAAAAGAACAGATTTCCGGCCTCCGGGTTCGAAGTATCTGTAAAAGAGCCGAAGGTGGCCAGCCTACGTATTCCAGGCTCTGGCTTGTTAGCATCTGTAGAAGAGTCTAAGGACTTTAAAAGAACAGATTTCCGACCTCCGGGTTCGAAGTATCTGTAAAAGAGCCGAAGGTTGCCAGCCTACGGATTCCAGGCTATGGCTTGTTAGGATCTGTAGAAGAGTCCAAGGACTTTAAAAGAACAGATTTCCGGCCTCCGGGTTCGAAGTATCTGTGAAAGAGCCAAAGGTGGCCAGCCTACGGATTCTAGGCTCTAGCTTGTTAGGATCCGTAGAAGAGTCCAAGGACTTTAAAGATAAACAGATTTCTGGCCTACGGGTTCGAAGCATCTGTAAAAGAGTCGAAGGTGACCAAGCAATAAGGTTTCAAGGCTCCGGCCAACGAGACACTTTTAAAGTCCTAAGAGACTAGTATAAGAGCATGCAAATAGAAAAATTCAGCTCCGAAAATTACAAATATCATAATAGGAACCTATGTTCGAAGAACCCTACGAAAAGGTAAAATATGGTTATTAAGTATTGTGCGAAGCATCGAATTGTTGTGCACGTCATTGTGACCAACAGACCTTTTTGCAACGCGTAAGGTCCCCCACCCACAAGGAGGGCTAGGAGGGTAAAGAACAAACAAGATGCTTCCAGTGCAATTCATATTAATTTATCATACTTTTACATTAAGAGAAGTTTTGATCCAAGCCTAAGTAAATCGGAGGCCCTGTTGGCCTCTAGAGCTACCTCTACGGCTACTTTGTCCTTTGGAGCTCGAAGCAGCCGAGATTGTCTCTTTTGTTCGAGTACTTCTCTTCTTCTTCGAGGCTCGCAGTTTCTTCTGCTCCTCTTGAAGCTCGGCCCAAGTCAGAAGTCTTTCGGAGTTAGCCTCCGCAGGGTCTTTGGCTTGATACTTCGAGTCAGACCAATCTATATGTTCGGAGGATGAAGATGCCTTCTCCTTTTCCTCTTCCTTGACGAAAGATAAGACTTCTTGGAAAACTTCGAGGGTTACCTCTCCTTTGTCTCCGCGAGGAACAGAGAAGCGGGATCGGCGGTAAGGCCTTAAGCTCTCAAGGATTGACCACTACTGATGGAGCCCTTCGTTAATTTCCAGTAATTCGAAGTCAGGCTCCGAATGACACGACAGAACCTAAAAGAATAAAACACCCAAACAAATTCTTTGTTTATAACTTTTCATTAATGAAAGGGGCTTTACAAGACTTTTTATACATAATCAAGCACCCTATAAGTTAAACCTGCGGGTCGGTTGGCGGGGCAGGAGGTGTGGGAGCCGGCGAGGCAGGCAGCGGCGGCCTTGTCTGCGCTTGCTTCTGCCGACGGGCCTCATCGATCCAAGATTTAGCCGCTGCCTTGTGGTCTGTCTTCCAGGTTGACTGGAAAACTTCCCAAGCCGAGGCTACGTCTGGCGAAGGATGCAACAAGGCCTCAGAGGAGAAGCTTCCAGGTGTCGAACCCCTGGCCAGAGCAATAGGAATCCGAAGGGCTTCGAGGAGACGGAGGACTCCAATTCCAGCGCATTGTCCGGAGATCTCTCCGTACTGGATGCCGGAGCCCATCATCAGCGACATCGCCACTTGAATCCTCTTCATCTTCCGATCGAGGGGCTCGCTGGTCGCAGACGAAGACGAAGGGCACAGAGTGCCAAAATATTCCAAGGTGCCTTGAAGGGCATCCAAGGTACGTTCTGCTGCATTGGCATTTTTCTTCTCTGCCGCTTCCAACCCCGCAGTAGTAGCAGACACTTCGGCCATCTGGGACAGCAAGGAGCTCTTTTGGGCCATCGCTTGCTTAAGAGAGCCTTGGAGTTCAACCAGTTGGGTGCTCGAAGTGGCCGCCGCCTGCTGGAGCTTCTCGACCTCCGCTTAGAGCACCAAGCACTCGGCTTTAGCTTCTTGGGCTAAAGTCCGGAGTGTGTTGTTGTCATGCCTCCGTCGGCTTCGGCCCTAGCCCTCCGTTCTTCGAGGACTTCTTCCTCCAACCGAAGTGCTCTCTCTTCGGAGCCTTTGAGCGCGGATTGGAGGGTGGTAACCTTCCTCTTAAGTAGGTTAGTTTCGACTTCATTGGAAGTAGTTGCCGCTCTAGCAAGGACAAATTTCTGTAAAAGGAACAAGTAAGTACTAGGTATTTACAGTTACTAATTGAAAATATTTGTGGTGCTTTTTATACCTGAAGGGCAGCCCTTTCGAGGGCCATGTTGAGCCCCGGGGCCCTGGCTTCGCTCAGAACGGAGACCAAGTCGGAGTTGGCAACGTCTTGGCTTTTCTCCGCCAAAGGCTTTAGGAGCGCCCGGAGGCCCGTCTGTTGCTCCAGAAACAGAGCCAGCAGAGGAAGCCAAGACGGAGCTTGGCGATCATCTGTCGTTTCCTCTTCCTCTGAGTTGCTTGCCGAAGGCTCGTTGGAAGAGGGAGTCCCTCCCTCTTCATCGGGCCGGGAGGGAGTCCGAGGCTTGACATGCTTTTGCCCCTCCCCGGCACGAAGACAATAGGCTCGACTCCGGCGGAGGTAGCTCCTCCTTCGGTTGGAGACGCGTCGGCAGGGATGGCACCAGTCACCGGAGCCGCGTCGGCAGGGATGGCCCCGGCCACCAGAGCCACGTCGGCGGAAACGGCCCCTGCCACCGTGGTCGGGGTGTCTAGTGAAGCCGAGGTGTCCATCGGGACCGCAACCCTAGAAGAAGCTGGAGCTTCATGTGTAGCCGGGGCTTCGTCGCCCCTCGATGTACCTACAACATCAAGGTATTTGGTGAACATTTACAAGTAAAAATTGTTGCAGGAATCGACCAAGGCAAAAGATTCGAAGTGTACCTTCAGAGGAACCGTGAGGTAAAATCGTCGGGTCTTCCAGGACTTCATACATCCGGAGAATCTCGTCGGGGTCGTCCCCCGAAGTCCTCTCCGGTGTGTTTGCCGCTGGAGCCTCAATCTCCGCCATGATCACCCCAGCTACGGGTGAGTTGGGGGCGACGGTCTCCGGCTCCGAGCTCAAGATAGCAGGCGCGGGAGTATGTGCCGTATCTACCTCCGTAGCCTCTCGAGCAGAAGCTTCGTTTGGGACCCCTGTTGCGTCTTCATTGCCCTCCAGGAGGTAGTTCTCGAAGTGCTTCGCCAATTGGGCGTCAGAGCCCTTGCTCCCGGACTCCTCCGAAGCCGAGCTCCGAATGCCCAAGGATGAAGTAGATGAAGTAGGGGTCAGTTGAGGAGGGATCTTCGCCACCTTCTTCTTCTTGGTGGGGGTCTTGCTGGCCTTCTTCGGAGGCTCGGCGATGGCTTTCCTCTTCCGAGGGGCCGCTCCGGCCGGGTTAAAATCCGGCAGAGGAGGAGGCACCATCCTGAGGGCTCCCCACACCCTGTTGGAGCGCTCCCAGCTCCCCACCAGCTCCATCCTCTTCTGCCTTTCAGCCACCGTAGGGGCTCCGAGGACCCGTTCGGTGGCCCGTGCTATCTGCTCCGAGGCTAACACCAGTGGAGCCACTGAAAAAAGGGTAACATATTATAAGTATGTTATTTTTCTTTATCTAACATATTATTGCAGGAGAGTCGAAGTCTTACCTAGAGTTCGGAGCTCACCCTCCGAAGCTTGTTGAAACACTATCGACCAGCTTGCCCGAGGGGTGGAATCCAAAGAGCAATGAACTCTTTGGCAAGATCGTGCATGCTCATGCGGCTGGCCACCGAAGTCAGTAGCCCTAGCCGCGTTGAGAGCAGGCTAGGGTTCGGGGTAACCTCCGCCTCCTTCTGGAACCAGATCTCCTGAAGGGGTCCAGCGAGAGGGGAGTCCTCTCCAACTTCGGCATAGAACCACCAAAGGATCCAGTTGGTGTACCATCGGTCGTTGATGACCTTCGCTGGAAAGTGTTGGGTGTGCTCCCTACGCAGCTAGAAGTTGACACTGCCGAAGGCTGTTATCACCTTGGTGTCCCCGGGGCCATCTTGCGGCTTCGGCTGGCAGATGGCTTCGTGGGTGGCGGCGAAGACCTTCGATCGCCCTTCGCACCCTTTGGCCCGAAGCGCCCATTCAAAGACAGCCAGACGGGCTATGGCATTGGGAGACAACTAGGGCAAAGTGATGTGGAACATGTCTAGTACCTCGGATAAGATGTCGATAGCCAGAAGCCCTAGGCCTGCTTCGAAGAAGGCCTCGAAGACCACGACCTCTCCGCTCCGTGGCCACGGAGTTGATTCCGACCCACAGACTTGAGTCCTCAATCCGGTCCCCAGTTTCCCTTCCACGGCCTCTTCAATGGATTCTGTAGTGCTTGTGGATTGGCCAATGAGGAAACTTTGGGGGATCTTCTTCTTGGATGGCGGGCGGAGCTCCCTTGGGTTCTTGGGCCAGGCATCACCGAGAGCTCCCGCCATTGCTACTACGGCCAAAGCTACCCACGCTTGCCTCTGCGCCAGGGTGCCCACCGCCGTCGGCACGGTGTGGCTAGTCCTCACCATGGCTTGGTGGCTCGGGAAGTTGTGAGAATTGGAGGTTGAAGAAACTGAGTTGTGGATGCTAGGCACGGTAAAAAGTTCTGGGTAAATTACAATCCCCTTTTATAACCGATTGCTTTCACACTACAGGTTCGACTTCCGTCGCTGGCCGGTGGGCCCAGGGAGCGGAACATTGTGAGTCCGCCATAAATTTCGACCGTTACCTTTTATAGAGCGTAACGGCTACTTGCATAGTAACGGTTCTAATCAAACGACTCTTCATGACGTTTGGACTTCGTAACGGTTCTCTTTCCCATGAAGCGCTCACACGGCAGTTGGGGACTCGAGGCCGTGGTCCGAACACCTCGGATCAAAGACCCTCCGAAAGATTGTAATGTGTTCAACTTTCTCTAAGTCTCAGAATATGAAAATGTTCCTTGCGTATACTGCCTTCCTTCTATACAGGTCAAATTCGGAGAGGCGTACACGAACTCACTATTGGGGGAAAATGCTTCACTTTCAGGACTTAGAGATTATCAGTTCAAAAGGACCTATCAGCTTTGGAGCTGATGGGCTCATGCTCGAAGATGGAGGAGTCGTTAAGCCGAAGGGTGCTTCGATCTACGATCCGGAGGAACCCTCTGCAAGATATGAGGCTTCGGAGCCAAATGACAGGATTGATAAGATGTTTGGCTTATCTACTCGCTTTGGGTAGATTTTACCATTTTAACCCTGTTCAGGGTACCGAATAGTTTCCACTATGTCGGTTGTAATCAAGGGGTAAATAGGTCTTTTCCTTAGATGTTTTTGCCTATAAATACACCCCTCCTTACCCTGTAATGGGGATCGAATACGGAGCTATTCTAATACACATATTTGGACTACTTAAGCTATTATCCATTCGGAGGCTTGAGATAGTTCTTAAACACGAACTCACTGCTGTGGCACATCGCATCCTGTGGCACTCCATCTTACCTCATCTAGGCAACAACGACGCCATTCGTGGTGTTGCTTGGACTCTCTTGGATGCAGTGATGACTGGGAAGAGGTTTGATGTTGTCCACTTGATGCTCTATGAGATGGCCCTCTCAAAGGGAAGCCTCACTCTTGGAGTCTACTATGCTCCCTTTATCATGAGATTGATCTTGAGTAAAGTGGGCAGTGTAAATGAGCGCCTTGATATATCTCACTCTCAGTATAGGCCTCGTTTCCCGGCAGTTCCTCTGGCTCTAGCCACCTATCCAGCTAACATGGGTGCGGGGCAGGTTCATCCTCAGGACATACCCAGTAGGTCCTTTGCTCCCCCTTATTTTGGTATGGATGCCGCTCAGTTCTTTGATCCAGTGCTTCAACAAGTGACAGCGGGTTTCCATTAGTTGAATGCAAGGATGGATCAGATGGCTTTGGGTCAGGAAGCAATCACCACCCATCTGCAGGACCTTCAAAGCGGTCAAGAGCGTCTCAACTCAAGGATTGACACTCTTTCTTCTCGAGTTGATTGGCTAGATTCATCTTCCTCTGCAGGCTATCCTATTTAGTACCAGCACCGTCGTCGTTGCCTTGATGATACTCATCCTCCTCCATCTCAGGATTTGTCTCGTTTTGGTTCTTGATGCCAAAAGGGGGAGAAGTCAGGAATTAGTCAAGATTAGTTCTTAGGATCTAATTTTCTCTATCTATATATCTATGGTTGGTTGTAATAGAACCCTATTTGCTTCCTATGTCATGTTGAACTTAATTTGAACTATTTGCTCGTATTATGACAAACTCTTATGTGCTTTATTGAACTTTTGAATTGTGCTTTGGAAATGTAGTATTTTGGCCATATGTTTCTTTCATTATATTTATAACTCATATCTTGCTCCATATACTTGCACCCCATCACTCGTTCAGGGGGAGCTTTGCGCTTAATTGTAGATACTTTTATTAAAATATCTCTTTATCTTTGGAGTGTTTGTCATCAATTACCAAAAAGGGGGAGATTGAAGATCTAGGCCCCGTATGAGTTTTGGTAATTAATGACAAACGCGCGTTTGTGGACTAATATTTTTCTTAAGTGTGAAGGAGATGATTAGGTCCCACGCAAATGAAGCACAAGATGGAAAACCCGAAGATCTGGACGTATTAAAGAGCAACGGCAAAAGGTTTGAAGAAAACTAGAAATTGATCGAGGTGTTTGGAGCGATCAATTAGGCTAGGTTTCAATTTTGTTTTTACCGTACTATAAAGAGGGGTTGCATCTTGGTTATGAGTTGATTTTCAAGTGCTAATCTGCATTGCATATAATAGCTTTTGATCATGTGTGGTTGTTGCAAATGTTACAAATTTGGCAAATTTTTGAAACTACTGTTGATAGCAAAAAATGGCATTAATGGCTAGATTGTCAAAATATCAGTTTTGGTGATTTGGGCCGAAAATACACATGTCCAGGGTCTGTCTGAAGCCCTACAGGGTCGAAGTCCATTGAGCTATGGGCTCCGAAAGCCTCTAGCTAGCCCATGGGCTTCGGTCGGGAAGCCTTCGAAGACCCACGCCACCGAAGCTTCGGCCCGAGGAGCAGGCCTCGACGGGCCTGGCCGAAGCCCACTTCGGTAGAGATGGAGTTGTATGCGATTCCAGCTCAATTCTTATCTCCATCCGACCGGGTTAATAACAGATTAGATCGGGAATTAAGCCCCTATAAATAGAGAGGCGAGGCCAGCGTAGAGGCCCCCCAACTCAAACCAAACCAAAGCCCTAGCTTTGATCGTATTTACTTTACCTTTATTTTTCCTGTACCTCTTCGTGGGTTTGTCTGGAAGACCTCCGCCGGCCACTACGGAATAGTGGTAACCCTTGTTACTTCGCTTGTGAAGTATCCGTTAATCTACGTAATAGATTGCTATTGCCTTGTTACTTCGCCTGTGAAGTATCCGCTAATCTGCGTAACAGATTGCTACCTTCGCTACTAGTGCAACACTTAGCAGAATTCGGTCTTCAGGCCTAATTGGTACTTCGAACTCTCTTTGTTGCAGGTTCCCACATTCGGAGCTACTTCATCGGAGGTGTCCGGAGCTGAGAGATCGGTTTCGGAGGTCACCATGACACCCTTCGGCGGGACTGCAGGCTTTGGCAACAGGCTTTGGCAGCACACTTCGTCGCAACGGGCTTCGTCACGACCATACTCCACGCTGGACGAAGTTACGCTCGCGCGTGGCCCTCGTGTCATTATTCCATAGTTTGCTGTATCAGATACCTAACGTCGAATCCCGCTGTTCGGAGGTGATCATCGCGTCTAGATCCGTTCGGAGTCCATCTTCGGCCGGATCAGTCCGAACGCCGAAGCACCCTTCGGCGGGACACTTCGCACCAGACGCCGAAGGTACCCTTCGGTGACCACTTCGCACCAGACTTCGAAGCAGACATGCTCCGACCGGTTTGCTAATTTTATTCTGTTAATATATTTCTTTCGGCTAATTGGGTTATTTTGTGTGATCTGATTGCCTGGCGACTCCACCCCCCTTATCACGACTAAGGGTAGTTAGAATGCGATGTCGGTGCTACATCACACTTAGACTTGTCCCTAAGTATCCGTGCACTTTTGGATCGTCGAACTGACCCAAGTGCGGGGGCACGTTTCCGTGTCAACAACTACAAAATTGCATCTCTTGTAGTATTTCCAGACCTGGCGGTCTGACCGACCATGTGGGTCTGGTCAGACCGGCCTGAGATGGGCGGTCCGACCGTCCAGGGGGCCGGTCCGACCGGGTTGCGCAGATTTGAAAAGTGCTGGTTTACAGAGCCGACGGGGACCTTATCGGTCTGACCAAGCCGATGGCCGGTCAGACCGGGTAGGGCCGGTCCAACTGGGCCAGCATGGCCGGTCAGACCGGGTGTCCCTGTCACATCATTAAAACGACTAGTTTTCTAGCCGTTACAGTGAGGGTCGGTCAGACTGGCCCAAGATGGGCGGTCAGACCGACATTGCGCAGAGAGCCACCTAACTCTTGTAACGGCTATTTTTTGTGTGTGTGGCTATATAAACCCTTGCTACAGCTCCTTTGCTAGACTATTTTGGCACTTGATCGTCTTCTCCTAGCTTTGATTGCAGCTTGTTACTCTTGGAGGTTGCCACCTCCTAGACGGCTCAGAGAAGAAACCAGTGATCTCTCCAAGAAGGTTGTGGAGGAGACCTGGGAGGTAGTGAAGGCCGGAGCTCGCCTATCCGGAGTGGTGAAGAGCTACCACTAGTGATCGAGGCCCGAGAGTTACACTTCCGGTGCCGGCTCATCTTCAAGCCAATTTCTCCTTGAGGAATCCGCGGCTTGGTGAAGAGAGTGGTAAAGGGAAACTCGCCTCAACGAGGACGTAGGAAATTGGCAAATTTCCGAACCTCGAGATAAAATTTGGTTGTCTCTTGTCCCCTTTACTTTGAGCAAGTTAAATTGTGCAAATTTACCTTCTTGGGGTAATTTATCTTTGCCATCCTAGGTTGCACTATTTTAATATAGTTGTTTATCATTTTTGTCTAAGGTCCTTGTCTAGTGCTAATCTAAATTGAATTAGTTTTAAAAACCGCCTATTCACCCCCCTCTAGTCGGTACATCGATCCTACAGTAGGCCGATACCTATTTCCCTCATTGGACACCAGAATAAATTAAGGCTTTAAGCCAACCTTCCATACAGTTGAGAGCACTCTATTTGTAAGACATAGGTAAAATATAAATATATGTACTCTCATTTTCATCAACAACTTGTTTTTCCCATTATATAATTCACGGGATCTCCGATCAGTAAGATATGGGTTACTATTGTGATGAAATTTATATGGGCCTCATACCCATGTCCAAAGAAGCAGCAGAATCGCTTTCCGTGCTAGTCCTTTTGTGAAATGATCCGCTAGGTTCTTTTCGGTTTGAACATAATTCATCGTGATTACTCCAGAGTTTTTCATCTTCCTAATAGATTTGAGCCTACGCTTTACATGTGTAGAGGACTTCATGTTATCCTTAGTGCACATAACCTTTGTTAACACCGTTTGGTTATCATAGTACATGAGGATTGCTGGTATTGGTTTCTCAACCAAAGGTAAGTCCAATATAAGCTCTTTAAGCAACTCAGCTTCAACAGACGTTGCGTCTAATGCTACAAGTTCAGCTTGCATGGTTGACCGTGTCAAAATAGTCTGTTTACAATACCTCCATGAAACTGCAGCACCAGCTAAGGTAAACACATAGCCACTTGTAGCTTTGATCTCATCCGCATCTGATATCCAATTGGAATTACTATATCCTTCTAGTACAGATGGATAACAAGTGTAGTAAATTCCATAAGATGTGCCTCTCATATATCGCAACACTTTTTAAGCGCTACCCAATGATCATGTCCTGGATTGGAGGTGAACTGACTTAATTTGCTCAAAGCAAAAACATCGAGTCGTGTATCTCCAGCAAGATACATTAGGGATCCAATAATTTGTGAGTATCTTAATTGGTCTATTCCTAAACCTTGATTCTTTCGAAGCTTTATGCTAACATCATACGGGGTTGGAGAAATTTTGTTGTTCTCAAAGCGAAAATGACTCAATATATTTTTAGCATAATGGGCTTGACTCAAAGTAATTCCATCATTATTCTTGAACAACTTAATATTTAGAATAACATCTTCTCTCCTAAATCTTTCATATCAAAACAGTGAGACAAGAAATATTGGACTTCGTTAATTACAGCAGTATTTGATCTAAATATTAGTATGTCATCAACATACAAGCAAAAAATCACTCCATCACCCCCACCATAACGATAATATACACACTTGTCTGCCTCATTATTAGCAAAACCAGCAGATGTTAAAGCTTTATTAAATTTTTCGTGCCACTGTTTAGGAGCTTGCTTTAGGCCATATAAGGATTTTATTATTTTGCATACTTTATCCTCCTGTCTAGTTATCACAAAACCATCAGGTTGCTCCATATAAATTTCTTCTTCCAACTATCCATTAAGAAAAATTGTCTTTACATCCATTTGATGGATCAGTAGACCATGGGAAGAAGCTAAAGCAATGAGCACTCTAATTGTGGTTAATTTGGCAACAGGAGAATATGTGTCAAAATAATCCTCTCCTTCTTTCTGGGTAAAACCCTTGTCCACAAGTCTTGCTTTGTATTTCTCAATAGTACCATCAAGACTTATTTCTTTTTGAACACCCACTTACGTCCAACAGGTTTGCACCCGTGTGGACGATTAATGATCTCCCATGCTCCATTAGACATGATGGAGTCCATTTCACTACGGACTGCATCTTTCTAATACTCAACATCAAGTAATGCATATGCCTCTGAAAGAGTTTTTGTCACATCATCTATAAGGTATACAATAAAGTCATCACCAAAATATTTTTCAATCATTTGTCTCTTACTCCTGCTAGGAGCATCCATGACTATATTGTTATCATTCTCAGGTTCATTCTCTACTAGTAGTGTGTCATTCAATGGTTCAAGAATATGATCTAAATTATTTCTATTCACAAACTCACTATCCTCATTTACAGAAGTATTGTCTGCCGGTCTCATAGGAAAAATATCCTCAAAAAATGAAGCATCTTTTGACTCCATTATTGTATTGACAATAATTTCAGAAGTTTCAGATTTTACTACTAAAAACCTATATGCAGGACTGTTGAGAGCATAACCAAGGAAAACACAGTCGACCATTTTTTGTCCAAGTTTTCTCTTTTTCTACACTGGTATATTGACTTTTGCCAAACATTCCCAGGTCCACAGAAAATTGACATTAGGTTTTCTCCCTTTCCATCCCTCATATGGAGTAATATCACGTTGTTTGGTGATTACTTTATTTAGGACGAAGTTTGCTGTTAATATAGCTTCCCCCACCATACCTTATAGCCATACCAGCACTTTCTAACATGACATTCACCAAGTTTGTTAGTTTCCAGTTTTTTCTCTTGGCTACCCCATTTGATTGAGGTGAGTATGGTGGAGTAACTTCATGTATTATACCATGCTCAACATAGAAGTTGGAGAAGTCGTTTGAGGTATACTCTCGTCCTCGATCATCCCTTAGTCTTTTATTTCCTTTCTAATTGGTTCTCAACCTTAGTCTTATAAGTTTTAAAGTAGTTCAGAGCTTCATCTTTTGTTTTCAGCAAGTAAACATAACTGAAATGTGTTGCATCATCTATAAATGTAAGAAAATATATTTTTCCTCCTTTTGTCAAAATTCCATTCATATCACACAAATTAGAATGGATTAAATATAATGGTGCCAAATTCTTTTCAACCTCTAATCTCTTGAAAGGTTTTAAAGGTTGTTTTGCTTGCACACAAGATTATCACTTAGATCATTTGACTATTTCACATTTTGGTGTGACGTATCATGTCTCTCCGGATGTGGATTGAGTATCTAGTTTATAAGATTTGGAAGTGTTTTTTAGTTTTTAAATATTAATTTATTTTTAGGTTATATATTTGCTAAGTTATACAATATTTAAAAAAAACTAAAGTATTTAATAGGATTATAGATTCTAAAAATAACCCCGGCTTTTTCAATCTTCCAAAACATTCACTTCATCTAAGAGCAACTCCAACGGTAGCCCTTAAATCAGAGCCCCAACTTTTGATTTGAGGGCTCTCCCTATTTTTGAGAGACATGTTTTCTGCGTTTTACTCCAGCTGTGGCTCTCAAATCATAGTACATAATAAATTATTTATTATTTAATAATGAATGACTATATTTAAATATTCAAATTTCTAAATGCAAATACAAATATTCAAATTTAAATATAGGAACATAATCATCTATCATATTAAACAATAGGAAAAAAATCATCTATCATATTTAAATATTCAAAATTTTAAATTTAAATACAAATATTCAAATTTAAATATAGCAACATAATCATCTATCATATTAAACAATAGGAACATAATCATCTATTATATTTTAATATTCAAAATTTTAAATTCAAATACAAATATTGAAATTTAAATATAGCAACATAATCATCTATCATATTAAACAATAGGAACATAATCATCTATCATATTTGAATATTCAAATTTTTAAATCCAAATACAAATATTCAAATTTAAATATAGGAACATAACCATCTATCGTATTAAACAATAGGAACATAATCATCTATCATATTTGAATATTCAATTTTTTAAATGTAAATACAAATATTCAAATTTAAATATAGGAACATAATCATCTATTGTATTAAACAATAGGAACATAACATCTTTCATATTTGAATATTAAAATTTTTAAATGTAACTACAAATATTCAAATTTAAATGTAAATGCAAATATTCCAATTTAAATATAGGAACATAATCATCTATCCTATTAAACAATAGGAACATAATACCCTATCATATTTACATATTCAAATATTTAAATAGACATACAAATATTCAAATTTAAACAAGCGGGAAGCACGCGTGTGACACATATGAGAGCCGGGATAGGGAACCCCTAGAAATAAGGGCTTGGTGTCGATTTTTTTCGGATTCTCAAAAATGAGTTTAAAGGCTTAAATAGGAGCGAAGTTGCTCTAACAAACTAATTGAAGTGATACAGAACGATTGTTGCGTGGTTTTCCTTACACGATGAATTTATCACGTTTATTTGATTGAAAAGTTACCTGTGCAGTGTTTGAATTGCAGTATTACTGTATGAAAACTAAACACAATTTCAACGACCCTCGTGAAGATTTTGGTCTTCTCGATTTCCATGGACGGCAATATGTAGGCAATCGCAAGATTACATCAATTTAAATTAATCGAGTACTACTACCAGCACGGCTATATTGAACTTTGGGCACAAGCGGAGCACGGGATAAATTTGAATTTTTATAAGTCAAATAATACTAATGGTAATTAATTTCATATAAAAATATATTGACAATTATAGTATAATAAAATTACTTTTCTTAAATCAATCCAGGAATGCACGAGTAAAATATTTCAGGCCAAAATTAGCAGCAGTGCAGGTTTGATCTGACGACGACCGCCCGTTTGCTTCTGCCTCAAAAACAGGGTGACCACCCAGAAATTCTCCTTTAATTAAACAATGGACCGACGTCGCGATGCATGCAGAGTTGTTTAACCCTATAATCTCGCTGCCTCTCTCGCCATTAATTGTTAGTTAACCTAGCTGCAACCTCAATAACCTCGCGAAAATCGACGAGGCGTGATCGCAACTCGCAAGACATGGCGGCGGCGGTATCCGTGCGGACGTGGGTGGTGGTGGTGGCGCTGGCGAGCGTGCTCATGATGATGCCGCGCAGGCCTGTGGGTGCTGCGGCGGCGGAGACGGTGGCGGCGGCTACGGCAGCACCGGCGGAGCAGCCGGCCATGAAGCCCAAGTGCCAGCCGGGCGCCACGACGGGGCCGTGCCGCGTCGGCGCTGTGCATGACCCGGAGAACCAGGAGGAGGAGGGGATGCTGAACATGCGGGCGAGGTCACCCGCCGGCGCGCCCGACACCGACAGCGACGATGACTACAGCGACGCCGACCTACCCCAAGACGACGACCTCGTCGTGCTCGGCCACTGACCCGTCGATGAATCGGGCGGCCGGTGGTGCTAATTAATTAACTGGGCTATGAATTTGTGCTTGTGCATGCGTTGTTTAATTAATTAATTCCATGAACTGATTGGTTTCTGCTAATTACTCCCTGATAGTCCTAGCAAGTGTGAATTTTTTTAGGAAAATACATGTCATCCGTCTTTATTTGAAAGCTAAAATGAGGAACCAATAGCATTTTCGCTAGAGATTTCAGCTTACAAGAGGAGCTCGAAGCCTCGAAGACACCCCTAAAAAACCCATCTAGAGCTGATTACCATCATACTTCAAACAATAAGAAACAAAAGATGTTTTCTAGCAACAAGCATCCTGAAAGGGCAATATTCATAGTTCTAGTGTCTGAATATTCCCTCACTGGAAGATTAAGGCAAACATCTCCATTGCCTGAATCAATTCTAAAAATCCATTTTCTTTGTTCGGCAATATTCATAGCTCTAGTGTCCAAAATACCCAAACTACTGTAATCCTTAGGGGCACATATTACACTCCACTTCAGTATCTTTCTTGTGATCCATACCATCCCAAAATAAATTTACTTTTAATTCTATCAACCTCTCTTCGGATAGATTCAGGAAGTAGATAAACACCCATACTATATATGGGAACAAAACTCAAGTAGGAGTTAATAAGAAACATCCTGCCACAATAAGATAGATGGCCACTTTTCCATTTCAACCTCCTTGGAATTTTCCTCACTAGATGGCTTAGAACTATCTACCAGTAGCCTTAGGTAAGTTATTGGGAATGATCCTAGTTTACAATTGAACTTATGAGCTACCTCTAGAGCTTCCTCTGTATCAATCCCAATAGCAAATATTCACTCTTGTGATAATTTATTTTTAAACTTGACATGGCCTCAAAACAATACAGAAAAAACTTCCTCATTATAATTCATGAAAAGGATGGTATCATCAATATACTGTAAATTAGTTATTCCCCAATCACCTAAGTTTGGCACCAGGCTAGATAGCTATCCATTTTCCTTAGCTTTTAAAAGCAAATCAGCCAAAGCATCACCAATAGGATTAAATAGCAAGGAAGATAAGAGGTCACCCTGCTTTGCACCCTTATTAGTTTTTAAATACCCCTTATCTCTCCATTTATGTTTATGGCAATTCTTCCACCGTCCATCACTCATTTCATCCAATCAATACACTTTCTAGGAATTGTTTTTTTATGCAAAACCTCGTATAGAAATTATCGATTGACTTTATCACATGCCTTCTCAAAGTCTAGTTTAAGGATTATACCTTTTTTTTAAAGATCACGTAATACCTCACGAAGGATGACAACTTCCTCTAAAATATTCCTATCAAGAATAAAAGCAGTTTGTCTCTAATCAATAATTTTGTGAACATGTTTAGTTAACCAGGAAGCTAGTACCTTTGTAATGATTTTATAACAAACATTTAATAAACAAATGAATCTGAATTATTTAATTTAATTGGCATCATAAACCTTTGGGATCAAAGTAATCACCCAAAATTCAATCTATGCAAGTGAAGCCTACCCACATACAACTCATCTAATTTTAAAATAGGGCCAAAAAGCTCTATAAAACTCTACTAAAAAACATCAGGGCTAGGGGCAGTATACATTTTTATAGAATTGAAAGAACAATCCACCTCTTCTAAAGAAAATGGTTTAATCAGATCCTCTGCATCCTCTTCAGACACAAATCTTCTATCAGCCAAAAATCTTCAGACAAATGAATTAGGGATTTTATTCTAATCTAAACAAATTCTTGTAGTAACTGTAAATATGATTTTTTTCAAATCCTCATGATTTGTAATTTCTATCCCCCTCATGTTTAGATAGAAGATACTAGCCTTTGTTATCCTCCCATTGGCGATCTCATGAAAAATGATGTATTACCATTCCCTGAAGAATCCATCTGTGACCACTTCTTTGTTGTCAATAAACAAGTTCCTGCTAGAAGATATTCATTAAATCCTCTTCTAACATATACATGTTCTCCTAATTTTGATTGCACAGAGAACCATTGTTAATTTTGAACTCACAATCTTGAATCTAATTGGACAAAACAATTTTCTGCCTGCTAGCTTCACCGGTTAAATTAGCACCCCAACCTCTCATTAGTCTAAGACAGTTGCCTTGGTATTGCCAAAAATCAAGATTGTTCTGGTTCTATCTTAAGGGCCACTTAGAAATTAGCCAATGTCTTAAATTCTCATTAGAAAGCCACCCAGTTTCAAATATAAAAGGACTGTGATTAGAACCAATTCTAGTTGCACTGAACATGAGGGTCAGAGATAAATACTATCCCAGTTAGGAGAGGATAACATTCTATCTAACACCTCTCTAGTGGGATCTTTTTACATATTTTTGTACATAAACTTGGGATCCAATCTGTGAAATTCTCTTAGTTCTGAATCAATGATAAAAGTATTGAAAGCCTCCATCCATCTTAAATAAAATTTGAAACCCCTTTGGATTTCTTATCAGCCCTTCTAATCATATTAAAGTCATTTCCAATAATAATAGGACATAGGGAACCACTACCTTTGGTTGAAAGTTCAGCTAAAAAACTCTCATTATCCTCTTGAACAGGACCATAAACATTGATGAGATATCATTGAAAGTTACCCAACTTGGCTTCTAGCACAGCACTAATGAAAAATTCTCCTTGATCAACCTCTCTTATTTTAACCAAATCTAAATTAACACTCAACAATACACCTCCATAATGCCCATTAGAAGGCTTAGTCAACCAGAAAAAATATCTATGTCTACAGAAAAAATCCAGCTCTCTTTAGGTAAAACTATCCCTCATTGTCTCTTGGAGACAAACAAAATCAATCTCATGGTAATGAATCATCTCGGCAAGCTGTCTTGGCCTGTTCTTATTTCCCAGACCTCTCACATTATAGTAAATGATTTTCATATGGCACTATATAGTAAATTATCCCCTTCTTTTTTCACATCTTTAACAGTTAGAGAAGGCTTAGAGGGTAGTGAAGCTAAAGTTTCTGGCATATTATCATTATCAACAGGGTTGTTACAAACAATATCTTCAGGGGAGGATGACTTACTATTAACTTCTTTAGCTATATTTATTAGGGCCTGGGCAAGTTCTTTAGCCTTAATAAAATTAATGATGTTAGAAATTTCCATTTCATTTTTCCTAAATTCACCCCACATCATGAGCAATAGATTTTAAACTATAATTATATATGGATTGTAAAAATGAGAATTTAGAAGTATCTGTCAAGTCATCGTTCTTCTCTATCCTCCCTTGAGCCTTGAGAGGAATTGGAACCTCATCCCTTCTTGTTGATGCCAAGATTTGGTGAAAGTCTAGGAACCACCAAGGATACCGGACATTCAAAGATAGTCAAAGAAGTCCATCCATTACAATATGACCGGATATGAAGGAGTCGATGAAGATATAAAATAAGAAGAAGATAAAGATTATCCAGAATTGGTTAAGATAGATTGCTTGGACGACAAGTCTCTAGACCATAAATATGTATCCATTAGTTAGGTTAAAAAACACACACAACCCTGTCAAACAACTCTTTGGTGCATCGCCACCCTTGGCTTCCCAAGGTTAATCCCGGTGGGTTTCGGTACTGGGAGCTGGGTTGCATCGTTTCGATCTTCGGCAAAGAGGTAAGTCCCGCCACCCCGACGATTGTATCGACTAGGTTAGTGTCCTCACGACTGCATCAATTTGATCTCTTGAGGCATCAGCTAAAATAGTACGATCGCCGGTTTATCTTGGTGTATTGGCTAGGTCTAAGGCTGCATCAGTTTGATCTCTTAGATTGATGTGATTTAGGTGTGATAGTCTGAGGCTTTATCGGTTAAGTCCGACATCTCTTTCTATTGTATCTTATTCATGATGTATACCATTAATCTAAATAAAGCGTGCCCGGTACCTTGAAGTATTGTTAAGTTCATCATGACTAGATATTATCTTGGTTAGATCTAATCTTGTTATTATGGTGATTTTTATGATACAAACATTTTATCTAGCGTGTTTTATTTATTTCTGTCGGAGTGCAAGCCTATAGGTTATCTTCAATTAAACGTTATATTCTATCCGCTATCGTTGAATGCTCATCGGCCCATATGCATAAACTGCATATCTCATCAGCCGATGGCACATTCGTCCTGGTCGCTCTACCTTGGTCATTGGTGTTATGGCCGATTGCGTTATTCGCTCACGATTGTTTTATCCTCACCACAGTCATCATCTTGGTAGTCGATCGGCTTTGCTACTAATGTCATTTTCTCTGTTTCCTTATCAGTTGTAGGGTCAAACTAATTAGCATGTCTTGAACCCTTTTTCTAAGATTGTAGGACCTACACTAGAGTTAAGTAAATCTCCCAGGCCACGCGTGTGTCAAAGTGTGAACAACAAAAACACCAACACACTTTTTGGCATGACCAGTGGGACATTTTCAGCAACTCAGCCATGGCAGGAGAGATCAACAACGACAGCATCATCCCGATCACTCTCGAAACAATGAGTGAAGAGTAGAGGGTGGAAGTGCAAAGGCACGTGGATGATTTCCAGAATTTATGTCTGCATTCCTATGACATGACTTGATCAGGTCCCATCCAAAGGGATCCATTACCAAGACCGACATTGTCTATAGAAGCCAATTAGCCAATAGAAAGCCTTCAGGCCAGTCTCCAAGAGATCATCGATCAGGCAATTCATCACGCGCTCATCTACCAATCTGGAACATTGGTCAACACCCTCCACGGGTTGATCAAGAAAACTATTGATGGCACTGTAGCGCATGAGCCGCCACAAGGTCCAACGTACCTCCCTGACAACCAAACAAGATTGTTGCAGAATCCACAGCATACTCGGCTGGCACCACAACCAAAAAGGCTGATGAGGCTAGAGAAATCAGATGCCTCGATCGGCCATGAAGGAAACACGACAACTCAGCCGCTGGCTCCCGCACAGAGTTCACTATAGAGCATGCCATATGGCCTCAAAAGGAGTGTGCCAGCACCACTTCCGGCATCTAACCCAAGACTACCAAGACAAGAGATGCCTTAGGTGACATACGACATTGCAAGGAACATACTGCTAGACCTCGTTCTGCTAAGTGGGGCACCCGATGGTATTCCTCCGGGGTATCATCATATTGCATACAATGGAGCACCGCCATATGGTGATGAGGGACAATACATGCATAATGCCACTGAGCCGGACCAATATCAGCAGGTCCCAATACCTGTTCGACACCCTATGCCGGGATAGCAGGAAAATGTCTAGGTTAATCGGATAACGAAGATTATTCGAGACTAATTTGGGTTGAAACCCAAAGATCAGACGTACATGTATCGGCGGTCATACCCAGAATGGTTTGATCGAGTACCACTGCTAGGCCGATACAAGGTACCCAACTTCACCAAGTTCTCGAGACAATACTCGTTCTCCACCATCGAGCATATGAGTCGTTTCCTCACCTAGTATGGGGAGGCATCGACCGATAAAGCTCTAAGGGTCCGATTCTTGCCGCTTTCTCTATTGGGATAGGCCTTCGCATGGTTTAGAGAAGAAGTTTCACAAATATTTCTAAGGAGGAGGTCTTAGAACAAGGAATTGGCCTAGATTAGACCTAGCCACCGTAGACTCCTCTCCTCCCTTTCTTGATCTCAAACGTTGAGGTCGAGGATCTCCTATCTCTCACGTGCAGTAGCTACCACGCTGCCATGGGAGGAACTCCATACATGTACGTGTGGATACCATGGAGACGTTGCTCCAATAGCGACGCTCGTGGACTTCTTCACGTGAACAACTACGTTATCTTCATCGATCGGATTAGCGAGGGATAGCAAGAACAAAGCGAGGATAGTCTTGATGCGCTACTCCGACATCTTCTTCCACTTCACCTAACGTGTCTCATGCTAGAAGGTAACGATCTATGATCTCACACGTGCATGGGTCTTGGGCTTCGGGCGGAAATTTTGAATTTACTAGCTAGCGTAGCTCCCCTATTCCCCAATAGTAGTAAAAGAGCCTACGTGCGTAGTGTTCGATCTGGATCCCTCATGTATGGAGATACATGGTGGAAAAACATATTAGATTTGTTTCTGTCTGCGGCAAATCGGTAGTTCCAATATTGATCGGAAGTTCTGATGGTAAATCGAAAGTTCTGATGGTGATTGGATGTTTCGATATCAAATAGTGATTCGATACAAAAGCAATTGGTGTTGTCCGAGATTCCGATATTGATCGGAAGTTCTGATGCCAGATCGGAAGTTCCGACCCATGCGGATTTGAAATTCCAAGCCTGTTGAGCGGGGTTTTTCACATCCAGAATATAGTCACTTGTAGATTGCTCGCCTAACTTTGTTTTGCAGAGAATGATGTGACCAGCATGACCTTTGATAAATGTGATGTATGAGATGCATGTGATAAATGTAAATTAAATATGGTATGCGTGTCATGGTTATTTATAGCCTAATGCTGATGTAAAATTTATTACGACTTGCATGTCGTTTCCACGGTGCTTCGGCCCATGTAATTAGTATAGGCTATGCAAGATAGACTAGTACTCTTCATGGAGGCCGGGAGCACGCACTCAATGATGGGAGCCATGGAGATGGAGATCACCATGTGAAGAGGGTCATGCTATGTCACAGTTAATATGATTTCATGTGATGCTTTTTTTTGTTCATGTTATACTATTCTTGCATGTTTCGTGTGCACTAGGGATGTTACGGTGCTAGAATAGTTTTCCCTCAGAAAATTAAGTATCGATGCTCTTTCCAATAGATGCACCTACCAAGGTTCTTGCTCATCGATAGTGGGTCTGCAAAAGCAAGGTGCTATCTTTTATCTTGACCAGTTGGGGTAGAAGTCGGACTTCATCACGCATAGTATTGGTTTGCTTAACGGGGCTATCAAAACGATTTTGGGCCTTGGAGCATAGAGTTGGCATGGAGCATAGGATGCTTCTCCAACGACAAGAGTCACATATAATGTGATTAGCAAAGTGTTGTTTACCTATGTCAACTAGCTTCTAGCAGTGACACCAAAGCTCACTAGGAGTTAGAGTGAATATGGATCTTGTGCTACTATTAGTCATTAGAGAGAAAGTGACTAGTTTTAAATAGTAGAACATCTTTTATTGGATAGAAGATAAATATTGCATAGTGTTGAACCTTGATTTTAATCTTTTGTAGATCATGGCACCTACTACTTCTTCTGTTTAGAGCACTCCAGTTTTTAATTTGCGATCTATTCTTGAACATGTGAAATTATGTGGAACAAACTTTATGGATTGGTATCGAAATTTGATAATCGTTCTTAAACAAGAGAAAAAGGATTATGTTCTGGAAGAACATCACCTTGATGAACTAGGAGAGGATGCTTCTACAACAGACAAGCATGCTTATTAGAAGCATGCTAATGATTTCATGGATGTCAGTTGTCTGATGCTTGCCTGCAAGTCCTCTAAGTTTCAGAAACAATATGAGGATTGTGATGCTTAAGATATGATCATAGGTCTTAAGGGCATGTTTCAGAACCAGGCAAGGGCTAAGAGATGTGGTCTGGGAGGCGTCCCAGTTTGTCTTTTCTAAAGATTTGGGGATGTGAAGCGTATGTCAAATGTATGACATCTGACAAGCTCAGTCCTAAGTCGGACAAGTGCTTCTTTGTGGGATATCCTAGGGAAACCAAAGGATACTATTTCTATAATAGAGAAGGCAAAGTGTTTGTCGCTCGGAATGGCGTATTTCTTGAGAAAGAGTTTCTCTCAAAAGGGGTTAGTGGGAGTACTGTACATCTCAAATAGGTTCAAGAGCGACTAGAAAGTGTTCCAAATCCCACTGAACCAGAATAGGAAGTGCAAGCTGTTGTAGATCCTGTTGTTGATGCGCCAGCCCCACGAAGGTCTGGGAGAGTAGTCTATGCTCTAGAGAGGTACATGTTCTTGACCACTGGGCATCGCGACATGTTGTTGTTGGACAACGATGAGCCCAAGACCTATGCGAAAGCAGTAATGGGACCAGACTCTGAGAAATGGCTTGAAGCCATTGGATCCGAGTTGGAGTCCATGCGAGTTAACCAAGTTTGGAACTTGGTTGATCCACACGATGGTATAAAAACCATTGAGTGTGAATGGATCTTCAAGAAAAGATAGACGTTGGTGGAAATGTTCACATCTATAAGGCACAATTGGTGGAGAAAGGTTTCAGATAGATTCAGGGTGTTGATTATGATGAAACGTTTTCGCCCGTCGCTAAGCTTAAGTCTCTTCGGATCATCCTAACTATTGCCACATTCTATGATTATGAAATATGGAAAATGGATGTCAAGACGATTTTCCTAAATGAAAACCTAAGTGATGATGTGTACATGACATAGCCTGAAGGTCTTGACGGTCCGGGGAATGCTGGGAAAGTTTGTAATTTGCTAAAGTCCATTTATGGATTGAAGCAAGCTTCTCAAAGTTGGAATCCTCGTTTTGATGAGGTAGTCAAACGGCTGGGCTTCATCAAGAATGAAGAAGAGTCTTGTGTTTACAAAAAGGCTAGTGGGAGCTCACTTGTGTTTCTGGTCCTATATCTGGATGACATATTGTTGATCGGAAACGACATTCCTTTGTTTAATGATGTCAAGACTTCACTGAAAACTAGTTTTTTGATGAAAGATCTTGGAGAGGCGGCATACATTCTAGGCATAAAGATCTATAGAGATAGATCAAAACGGTTACTAGGATTAAGCTAAAGTATATACATTGACAAGGTTTTGTAACGGTTCAAAATGCAGAATTCTAAGAAGGGTTTTGTTGACACGAAAACGTGCCCCCGCACTTGGGCCGGTTCGATGATCGAAAAACACGCAGATACTTAGGGACAAGCCTAAGCGTAACACAACGTTGACGTCGCGTTCTGACTACCCTTAACAGTGGCAAGGGGGCGGAGTCGATAGGTAATTAGATCACACAGAAATAATCCAATTAGCCAATATATATATATAATAACCCAATCGGCCGAACAAAGCTAGATTGGTTCGTGGTGTACTGTGCGAAGGGTCACCAAAGGAATCCTTCGGCGTCTAGTGCGAAGTATGCGCCGAAGGGTAGCCTTCGGCATTCAGATCAATCTGGCCAAAGACAGGCTCCGAACAGATCGGTGCAAAGCCTCTAGCGTGACGAGACCCACTGTGGGGCATTCTAGCGAAGCCCGATGCAGAGCGTTCTGGCATGATCCCAGTGCGAGGCAACTCCGTTGCGAAGTAGCTTCGGCGCGTGGGACTCGACTGGACCGACAACAGTGTGACGAACCCAGCACGGATGGATGGAGCGAAGACATGCCAAAGGGTGCTCTGGCATCCTCCGAAATCATCTTCCTGGCTCCAAAAATCCTTGGCGAAGGTGTCTTCGAACGTGAATCCTACAGCAAAATGAAGATAAAGTGTCAATTTGTCCTGGAGACTGAATTACTAAGTGTAGTAGTAGACAATCGAAGGGTAACAATCTATTACGTAGATTAACGGACGGTTCACAAGCGAGCCAATAAGGTGATAGCAATCTGTTACGTAGATTAACGGATGATTCACAGGCGAACCACAAGGCTTACCACAATTATGGCATGGCCGACGAAGGGCTTCCAGCGCAAACCCATGAAGGTATACTGAAACTAATGTTGAAAGTAGATGAAAGTAAATGTATAGTTCAAAGCTAGGGCTTTGTGATTGACCTGTGTTGGGGGTCTTATGAACTGGCCTCACCCCTGTATTTATAGGGTCTAGTGTTATTATCTCTAATTCTAATCTACTAAGAGTTCAGCCAAAAGCAGTTGAATACTGGATAAGAGATCAAAACATTCGAGCTCTGTTAATTTCATTCGGACTATACTGTCCGGAGTGGGCCTCCGCAGGCCTTGTCGCAGCCAACCCACTGGGCCGAAGCCTATGGCAGAGCAGGCCTCCGAAGGGCCCGTCGGGCCGAGGCCAACCTGCGAAGTAGGCCACTGAAAGGCCACCGAGGCCCTATGCTGATGGGCCTCTGGTACTTCAGGGCTTAGACCTGGACCAGGTATTGCATATTTTCGGCCAAAATTACCAAAATTGATATTTTGACAATTTTGACCATTAATGCCATTTTTTGCTATCAACAGTTTTTCTGCCAATGTCACAAGGTATGTCTCTTAGTAAGACTCAGTGTGCAGTGACACCTGATGAGCTAGAGAAGATGAGTGCGATCCTGTATGCCTCCGCAATTGGATCCATCATGTATGCCATGTTGTGTACACGCTCAGATGTGTTATATGATCTAAGTGTTACGAGCAGGTACCAATCGAATCCAAGTGAAAGTCACTGGACTGTAGTAAAGAGTATCCTCAAGTACATGAGAAGGACTTGGGAAATTTTCCTGGTATACAGTGGTGAAGAGGAGCTTGTTGTAATTGGTTACACGGATGCTAGCTTTCAGACCGATAAAGATGATTCTCGATCGCAATCTAGTTTTGTGTTCTTCCTCAATGGAGGTGCAGTGAGTTGTAAGAGTTCTAAGCAAGAGACGGTGGCCGATTCTATGAAAGAAGATGAGTATACCGCTACTTCAGAAGCGGCGAAGGAGGTCGTTTGGATCAGTAAGTTTGTTTCTGAGCTGGGTGTTGTTTCTAGTGCATCTAGTCTAGTGGACCTCTATTTTGATAATAGTGGTGCCATTGTGCAAGCCAAGGAGCCTAGATCACATTATAAATCCTAAAATATACTTCGGCGATATCACCTGATCTGCGAGATCATTGAGAGATGTGATGTGAAGATTTGCAAGGTGCACACGGATTTGAACATGGCGGATCCGTTGACGAAGAACTTGTTTCTAAGTATCGTAGTATATTATCTTGGGAATAAATTACTACCTACATTATTATTTTTGTTAGGAACCACGAAGATAATGAAAATAACTTGGAAATAAACAAAGAGTTGGATAAGAACCAGGAAGGACGTCCAAGCCAACTTGAGAGTCCCATCCAACTACAATTCGTGTCCAACTTGGATTCTAGGAGCAACGTGCACAAAATCATTGCCCAGGCCGCATACGGACTCTGTTTTTGACGTTCCACCCATACACAGAAAGATAATTTAAGAACCTTTCAAATGCCAGGGGTGCATCCCAAACTATTATATAAGGTGTTTCTACAGCCATCTAGGGTGTTTGGGTTTAGTTTACACGTTGCTTTGATAGTCTCCGCTTTACCGGATTTGTAAGTGAACCCCAATTCGCAGATTCCAATAGAATTTTCAGTTCGATTCTATTTTCTGCGTTCTTGCTTGTGTTCTTCAATTCACAGGAAAGGATTAGCCTTCTTGGCGAGGTTAATCCGGTTGTACTTGGTTGATAACCAACGGAGCAGTGGCGTAGCGATTGCAAGGGCCGATATCGTAGATTGGAAGCCAGATCGTACACGTCGAGTTCTCCACAAATCGTTGTTTATCCCCCACTTGACGGAAGATCGGGCACCCCTCCTCCATCAAGTGGTATCAGAGCTTGATTTACCGTCAGGCTTGTGTATCTTAAATTATATTGATTTTATATTCATCCCATAGTCCACGAAAAAGCCAACAAAAAATTTGTAGTCGTAGGTTTTCCCCAATCCAAGACCATCCCTAGCCTTTGCACGTTTTGGTTTCAGAGTCCGTAGTATTGAGTTTGTATCCTTGGTCATATCCGGTTGCTGGTAAATATTGTGATCCCTTTTTCTAAATCCATTCTACTAGCCACCACCCATAAATCCCCTTTGATTTGCAATTCACGTCCGAACTAAAACCTCAAAACGCTGATTTAGACTGATAAAAAAGTCATATCTTTTGCGTACAGACTCCGAATAAGGCAAATAAATACATTTTCGAAATCTACAGAAAAAGTTATATCTAAGTTTTTCTAACTTGCTAGGTTCGCCGATTTTTGTTTTTCCAAATTCGGCCGGAAAGATCGAGTTTTCCAGCTTCGAAGTTTCTTGCGGAGATTTTTCAGCTCATCTTTATTTATCTACATAGCACTTCTTTGAAGCAAAATTGTATCACATCTTTTTGGTTTGTCTTATTTGTGCTCCTATTCAACAAAAATAGAAGTGTCAAAAAAGAGTTAAAAAATATCTAAAAAGAAGAATATCGAAAAAAAAGAGAAGCACTTAGGGATAAGCTTGGAAGATATTAGTTTTATGTGGTGCTATTTTCGGTACTGTTTTGTGCTGATTTTATCAATCTATAAGTCATCCTTTGATCCTCAACCACTCTCTCATAAAAGCCTTGTTGTCATAGGGATCACAGTCAGACCATTAATTAGTATGAGTACTCTGGACACTTATTTAATATTACTATCTGTTTTTGAATCGTGTTCCACCATGTAGAATACTCTTGTTTAACCACCTAGACTCCACATATATACTTCTAATTGGGGTAGCTTGAGTATTTGCAATCGTATACCACTCTCTTTAGAAGTCACCAACTAGTCAAGAATTGTGCCATGACCAAGATTGTGTCATCCACTGCCCTGTGATGGTAAGAACCTTGTAAGATTGTGGTAAGACGCTTGAGTGTGAGAGAGAGCACCTTCCACTACCTAATAGTTGATAGGACTAATATTTTTTCCTAGTGTTTTCCTTTTCTACTAACCATGGCAGGTATGGGAGGTACGACAAATCATAATCATGGTAACAATGTTTCTTCTATCAAAAGTAAGTTTACCATCCCATTTTTTTATGGTGAATATGATGTTGAAGAATACCTAGATTGGAAGATGACCGTAGAGCATAAATTTAACTTATATATTTCCTGAACAACATAGAGTTAAACAAGCAACTGGTATGTTTAAAAGTCGTACTTTAATCTGGTGGGAAGATATAAGTGAACTTCAATTACAACCTGATACATGGGGTTATTTAAAAAGAGCTATGCATAGTAAATTTGTCTCTCCTTATCATCGTGAATTGTGTAAGAAATTACAATGCTTAGTTCAAGTTAACATGTCTGTGAGAGAGTATTATTCTGAGCTTCGATAGAGCATGACCCGTTGTGGTGTTGTGGAGCACTCGGAGGACACAATGTGGCGCTTCTATGATGGATTGAGGCATGAGATTCAAGATATCGTTTATTATAAAGAATTTAATACTCTTAGTCATTAGTTCCATCTTACAATCACTGCAGAGAAAGAATTGCAGGAACGACAATACAAGGCAAGAGATTCCTATCCACCACGAGTGACGAGCACACCGGTACTAACCAAACCTTTCTCTTCTTCAAGTGTTCGTCATGCACCTGCACCAACATCAGCAAGCATATGTCCTTCCATCTCTACACGAGTTGAGGTGTCAGGTAAAAAGTACTTATAGGTACCCGTTGAGGTTGCTTCATCAGCTGAAATAATAGAACACCCTTTGCAATTTGATAACGATGCACTTCACCATGATAGGACTAATAACTATACCTTTGTGCATGAGGATGTGAAATCTACTTTGTTACTTTCAACTTCTAATGAAATTGTTAAAGATGATATCGAGACGGCAACTAATGAGAGCAAACAACTTGATATTAGATCTAAAATTCAGCATGAAATCAAATTAAAAGATTCTTCTATCCTTGCACATAAAACTGATCAAACTGAAATTCATAGTCAAGATGTGTGCTATGTTGTGATTTGTGAAATTGCTTATTATTCTCTTACTAATATATTTTATACTTTGCCCCCAGTTATCACTAAGTATTTATCTCATATTGAGCTACATAAGTGTAAATTTGATATGCCTCCTGAGTTTTTATCTTTTGTTGAGTTACATAACTATAAACTTGTATTGCCTCCCAAGTTTTGGGATAGTTCCATATTTAACGTTGCAGAATTGAAACCAACCATGGGGAAAAAAGATGATTATGAGTCGAGGATGACTCTATTTCAAGAGGGGGAGAATGATGAGAACATCACTAGTTAGGATAGGATCATGATTGTGAGGAAACAAGTTAAGGTGCATGCTTTCTATATTAGATTTAATTTTTATATATTTTAACCTCATATGCTACACCATGAGATGCGTTCATTTTCAATTTTAGAAATACTTTCTTAGATCAATAGAAGATATGCATGTATATGGAACTCTTGTAATATCATGGAAGTTGATTAGGGACCAATAGACGTTGAGTCGAGAACGACTCCAAATCAAGAAGGGGAGGATAATGAGTACATCCATACCAATGATATAACCATACATGAATACCAAGATCTTATTATTTTACTTCGAGCACGACGATTAAATCTTCAGGTCAAGTTGTTTTTAAGTATCATAGTATATTATCTTGGGAATAAATTACTACCTAATATTATTATTGTTGTTAGGAACCATGAAGATAATGAAAATCACTTAGAGATAAACAAAGAGTTGGAGAATAACCAAAAAGGACGTCCAAGCCAATTTTAGAGTCCCATCCAACTACAATTCATGTCCAATTCGGATTCCAGGAGCAATGTGCACTAAAATCATCGCCCATGCCACATACAAACTCCATTTTTGACGTTCCACCCAGCCACGGAAATATAACTTCATAACCTTTCCAATGCCACTAGTTTCATCTCAAAAGTCCTTCTAGATCAACAGAAATCGTCAAAACAAGATAGAGTCTAGAATCTGTCAACATGTTGTTTTCTGCGTTATTGGGCCTTTGGGTCGTGTCTCTAGTAGAGTCCATTAGGGGTGCACCCCAAACTACTATATAAGGTGTTTATACATCAATCTAGGGTTTTTGGATTTAGTTTACACGTTTCTTTGATAGCCGCCACTTCGTTGGATTTGTAAGTGAACCCCAATTTGCAGATTCCAATAGAACTTTCAATTTGATTGTGTTTTCTGCGTTCTTGCTTATGTTATTTGATTCACAGACAAGGATTAGCCTTCTTGGTGAGGTCAATCAGGTTGTGCTTTGTTGATAACCAATGGAGCAGTGGTGTAGCGATTACAAGGGCTGATCTCGTGGATCGAAAGTTGGATCGTCAACGTCGAGTTCTCCACAAATCGTTGTTTATCCCCCACTTGACGGAAGATCGGGCACCCCCCTCCTCCATCACCAAGCATGAGGCGCATATGAGCTCCATGGGTATTAGATACTTGTATGAGTGAGTCATGTGTTTGTGGAAGATGCTAGTAGAGTCTATGCTAATGTATAAGGATAATTGTTATCGTGTTCCTTGAATAAATATCGTTTGCATTTAATTAATGAGTACGACTTGTTATGTGAAACTATTTGCTTTATAACGATGTTGTTCAAAAGGGTCCCTAATCTTGTCATCACGCGGGACAGTGATGATACATGGATTAGCACATCCGACTGATTTATGATTGTGTTTCATAGATCATAGACATAGAGATGTCAAATCAATGATGTGGACACATGTTGGTGAACACGGTGTTGGACAGACCCACTTGAGATATTGTTGGGATTGTTATTGTAATGTGCCAACAGTTGTCATCTCAAATGGTGTACCTGTAGAGTCCTTGGACCTGAGATCGTCATTTGATTCCAGAATGCGTAGTGACACAGTTAGATGGTTCCTAACGCTATTCCGTAACAGGGTAGTAATAAGGGTTATTTTCAGGTTCATGAAAATTTGATTTTTTTCGCTTTCGTGGGTCAATATGTGCTGCTAGGTACCGGTATTGATCAGTGAATCAGATACGATTTCCGGTGAACAGTCATTAGTGTATGAACCTATCGGGTCACACACTTAAGGGATGGATTAAAAACATGCAAATAATTGGTTCTTGTGTAAGTGGGAGATTGAAGGATATGCCCAAGAAAATTCCGTGGATTGGAAATTCCGATAGGAAGTATCAGAAGTTCCGGTTATTCTGATCTCGATACAGAGAGCAAATGTTACTTCAGAAGTTCCAATATGGTATCGGAAGTTCTGACGAGCCGGAAGTTCTGATTCAAAATCGGGGAATTTTTGTATTGATCGGAAGTTCTGATATGGTACCGGAAGTTCCGAGGTGGGCGATAACAGATTGGATCTATTGCATGTCATACTGTATCAGGAGACCAAAAATACCCTATGGGAAGTTCCGACGTGGGAAAACATATTGGATCTATTATGATTTTTAGGGTTTCGGGATGAGCACGACCAGGGGTCTCTCATCCCAATAAAAGGAGAGGAGGAGGACGTCTTCGAAGAAGCAATAAGCCTAGATTATACCTAGCCGCCGAAGAGTTCTCTCCTTCCTTTCTTGATCTCAAACGTTGAGGTCAAGGATCCCCGTCTCTCACGTGTAGTGCTAGCACGCTGCCGTGGGAGGTACTCCATCCATGTACGTCACGGGTAGTCGAAGTAGTACTCTCGCCGAGGGGGGCTCTGGCAGCTTCCGAAACCAATCTCTAGGCTCTGGACAAATCCGGCGAAGTGGCTCTAAGTGTGGAAACCTGCAACAGAACAGAGATCAAGTGCCAATTCGGCCTAGGGACCGAATTCTGCTAAGTGTTGCACTAGGGAGCGAAGGTAGCAATCTATTACGCAGATTAGTGAATACTTCACAGGCGAAGTAACAAGGCGATATCAATCTATTACATAGATTAACGGATACTTCATAAGCGAAGTAACAAGGATTACCATTGTTCCGAAGTGGCCGTCGAAGGGCTTCCAAGCAAACCCACGAAGATTGCAGAAAAGTAAAGGTACGGTTAAAAGATAGGGCTTTGTGTTGATTTGTGTTGGGGGCTAATGAACCAGCCTCATCCCTATATTTATAGGGGCTAGTCTTCTAATCTCTAAGTTTAATCTGGTAGGATTCGGCCTAATCAAACTTATGGATAAAATTAGCTAGAATCATACTCAAACTCTATCTCTGAAATCCAGCCCAAAGTGAGCCATCAGCAAGGCCTATCGAAGCCTTCTCCTTAGGCCCAAAGTGGATCAACACGATAAATATGAGGTATGTGAAAAACATTTAGCTAGGTTAAAATGTACAATACCTTATTTTGAAGGAAATTTTGACCCTCGTGCATATATTCAATGGGAGCTAGTTGTAGATATTGAATTTAAAAAGTATAACATGTCTGAAAGAGAAAGGTTATGGTTGCCTCTAAAGTGTTAGTTAAAGATGTTGCATATCATTGGAAACATCTTTTTAGACATGATAAAATACCTCAATCTTGGAAAGAATTAAAACATATTTGAGAGATGCTTTTGTTCCTCCATATTATGCTGAAATTATGTTAAAGAAACTACAATGTTTAAAACAAGATAACAAAAGTGTTTCCTCATACTATCATGATATGCATGCTTGTTTATTATGTTGTGCTATAGATGAATGTGAAGAAGCTACAAAACAAAGGTTTTTACGTGGGCTTAACAAAGAAATTCAAGAAATGTTTCTTCATGAAACATATAATTCTCTTTCTCAATTGTTTGAACTTGCGTGTCAAGCTGAATTTCAGATTACTATTGATTTAGAGGAGACACCAATCAGTTTGCCTTCTAGTTCTACTGACTTTGAATAGGAAAAAGAGAGCAAGTATGCACTTACATCATCAGAGAAGGTTTGCAATGTAATATATGTGCTGAAATTAATCAGGGTGAGTGTGCTCCTTATCAAACACAATCATCCAATGTTCATGCTATTATAGAGCAACAATTAGTGGAATCTTTTGCTGAAATTTCTTTATTAACAGATGATTGGCTTGAAACTCCTCATGACAAAGAAGAGTTATGTTAATGTTTCACTTATATACATGCCACAACTAGTGGAAGAACGTGTTGTTTCTATTGTTAATTCCTCAAGCATTGATTTTAAACATGTTTTCCACATTACTAATGAGAATGAAGAAATTAATTATTATCATCTTTATATACATGGGGATATATTGAAATTATGGATCTTTGTGAGCTCACTTGTTTAAAAGAAAAATTATTTGCAAGGTTTAATTTGCCATGTCCTGCCAATGTTATTTTTCATATATTTGTCACATTCCATAAGCAAGACATATACTTTTTGCATAGAGTTTACATATGTTCAGATTTGAAATTGCATGTAAAGCCTGAAAATAATTACCTCGAGCAAGTCATGTTAATTAATCCTACTACCTCGAGAGTCTCTTGTTTTGATTTAAATACACAGGTTTGTTTTCAAGAAGGAGAGCATGTTAAGTTGTTCAACAACATCACATTTTCATCTCCTTTCATCAAGGATGGTTCTTCACCGACACATGCGAAACCGAATGTCAAGGTGAGTTGGTTTCCTCCTACTCACAGTGTAACAAAAGGACAAGTGATATTGCACAATGATATCTATTTTGCTAGGAGCTACAATGAGTGTGAATACAAGAACAAACCGAGGACGGTTTGTAGCCAAGAAGGAGAGAATGATGAGGACATCACTAGCTCGGATATGAACATGATTGTGAGCAAACAAACTAAGGTGCATGCTTTCTACGTTAGATTAAAATTTTATTTATTTGAACCATGGATGCTACACCATGAGATACTTTTATTTTCAATTACAGAAATTCTCACATGGATCAAGCGACACGTTGAGAGCGCACAAAGGGCATGGAACATAATGGAAGTTGATTAGGGACCAAGTCAAGACCATGAAAACATAATATACAATTTTGGG
>JAAALK010000080.1:38731880-38887993 GCA_019279435.1 Zizania palustris | reverse complement strand
ATTGTTCCATACTTTCAGTTAAGACTTACCCATTAGACTTGTGGTTGGTACGAAAGTGCTTTGTAACAGATCCCGCAGACCGGTCCTTATAGTGCCCCGGGTGTGACCAACCAATGCCCTAGCTTGCACCCGGAACCCACCATACTTATAACATAGCCAACTCCAACAGAGTCCAGAGACAAGAATAACGGGGAAATTTCATATAGTAGAATCCATCTATCTACGACTCATTCTTTTTATCCTATAGCAGTTGTGTCGGTACATTGGACACTAGCTAATATAATATTTGTAGAGTGACAAGGAGTTTAGGCTCAATAAGCATGGCTTGGGTTTGCACACAAGGACGGGGATCTAATAAATATAGTGTAGGGCTTGATATTTGACTAATGCAATATTATCCTATGAGTTATAGCGATAATTTATTAAAACATGGCTAAATGATGATCAAAATGGGGGTTGTGACTTGCCTTGATCAGCAAATGGTGAAGGTGGAACCTCGGGGTAAAACTGCGGCTCCTCGACGAACTCGTAGTCTTCTTGATATGGAAAAATTAAATAAAACATTCAATAAAGCATCACAAAACATAAACATACAAGTTTTCTGACTTAATATGTGAATTGAGCTTGATTATACTGAAGTTATAGTGAATAATATTAAAGGCTAAAGTTTTGGGCTTTTTCCTAATTTATTTCATGAATTATCAATTTATCGCTAAGGAGTTTTTATTTATTTAATTCATAAGATTATTTTGTGATAAAGTAACATACTGTTTTCATGGCATTAATGTGTAGAGAATAAAATGTTGAATTTAATAAAATTGGAATGGTGAAATTTGGAGTTAAAATGAGCAAGTTATGAATTTTCAAAGTTTAAATCAATTTCTGGAATTTTATTTAAACAGGAAATAGATTTTGGTCCACGGTGAGCCAGGCCCACGGTGGACAGACGCACTGTGCGTGTGAACCGGATCAACCAGGACCATCGGATCTGGATCCGGCGATCGGGCGCGAGGCAGGATGGTTTAAATGGAAACGGACGACCACGATTAAATCGTACCGAATCAGTACGCGTGGACGCACGAGATCGAGTCAACATTTTTAAATAGTGATTGACGGTCTTGATTAAAAGATACCGATTTGACCGGATCCGAGGGCCAGGATGAAATCCCGAAAGGATTTAATCTTAGCCCTCCGATCGTGATCGAACGGCTAGGGTGCCGTCCGGCACGACACGAACGTAAGGGGTACTCAGCCCCCTTCGTCTCTGGCTCTGGTGGGTTCTGGCGCGGCGGCGACAGCGACGTCGATGGCGAGGGCCTAAAGGCTTAGCTCTCGCCAGAAATGGAGAGAGGGAAAGGTGGCGATCACGATGGTACCTTCGAAGGCGGTGGTGAGCGACGGACGGCGACCGGCGACGAGGGTAGACGAAGGGGGGTCTTCGGGAGCTCGACGGCGATGGTGATCCGACGGCGTTCACGACCAATGGAGTGTATGCCGAGGTAGGGAGGGCTCCGGCGGTCACGACGGTGGCGGTGGCGTGCACCGGGGTGGCTTGCGTCGGCGGCGAACGATGGCCGGAGGTGAAGCCGAGGGAAAAACTTAGAGCCGAGAGGGAGCGCTCTGGAGTGCTTGGACTCGGGCTAAGGCGGCGTGGGCAGAAAGCTGTGGCCGGAGGGGTTCTTATAGGGTCACCGGTGGTGGACATATGGAAGGAAACCGAAGGTTTCCTTCCTTCTCCGGTGAGGTTCCATTCCTTTGGCCCGACTTCCATAATTGCCAAAACGCGTGGCCTATAGATGGAAGGGGGTCGCGGGTGTCCAAGGAAGGGTGTCCGAGGCGGATCCAGCTGAATCGAGGCGGCCAGCGGCGATAGAAGGAAAGGGGGGTCACCAGAAGGAAAGGGGAGAGATCCCCTTCCATCGGGGACGAAGGTCCTGACAGGTGGCCCCCACCTGTCAGCGGGCAAAGCCGAAAAGGAAGGGTCGATAGGCGGGCCCTGTCGGTCAGAGGCGAGGGGTGCGCGAGTGAGACCGATGGGTGGGGCCAAGACAGGCGCGGGCAGGAGAGAGAGGAGGGGAGCGGCGCCGACAGGTTGGCCCCACTTGTTAGTGACACATGGCTGGGTTGGGCTGGGCTAGAGGCGAATTCGGGGTTGAGGCCCATTATGGTTTTAAATGCTTTTCTGATTTAAAATAATTCCAGTAATTCATTTATTTGATTAGGGGTTGAATCACTGTTGATGAAAATTTGTAAAAATTCCTGAAATTATGTCTTGGCCTCTAGGTTATTCCAAAAATTTTCCAAGTCCAAATTTTGAACATTTATCTCTGTTTGGCTTTAATAGGGCTCTTTTAGGGTTTTCTTTAATAATAAAATCCAGGAATTCCTTTAATAATATATTTCTTTTATTTTATTTCTTTTTAAATCTTGGGGTGTTACAATCCTATCCCCCTTACAGAGAATCTCATCCTCGAGATTCGGATCAATCCTCGAATAACTAGGATGTTGAGCCTTGAGTTCTTCCTCTTTTTCCCACATAGCTTCCTCTACGAGGTGATTGCTCCACTGAACCTTGCAGAAGCGGATGACGCGACTTTTGGTGGTCCTTTCCTTTACTTCCAAGATCTTGATGGGCTTTTCCACATAGGTCAGATCCTCTTGAACATCCAACCGTTGCAGGTCTACTTGCTCTGTCGGGACTCGAAGGCACTTCTTTAGTTGAGACACATGAAATACGTCATGTACCCCAGCCAAAGAGGGTGGCAGTTCTAGCTGATAAGCGACTTCGCCTTGGCGTCTAACAATAGGAAAAGGTCCAACATACCGAGGTGCCAATTTTCCTCTCATGTTAAACTGTTGACTACCACGGAGAGGGGTAACTCGAAGGTAGACGTGATCTCCCTCTTCAAAGGCTAGATCTCGACATCGATTGTCTACATAGCTCTTCTGCCGAGATTGGGCTGTCTTGAGTCGGTTTCTGATGATCCGTACCTTCTCTTCAGCTTCCCGAAGGATATCTGTTCCAAATACCTGGGATTCACCAGTTTGATCCCAAAGTAGAGGCGTCCTACACTTACGTCCATATAAGGCTTCGTACGGGGACATTTGAAGGCTAGCTTGATAACTGTTGTTGTATGAATACTCGGCGTATGGTAAACTCTTGTCCCAAGTTCCTCCAAAATCCAAGACACATGCCTGAAGCATATCCTCCAATATCTGATTCACCCTTTCGGTTTGTCCATCTGTCTGAGGGTGGTATGCGGTGCTGAAGTTTAGTCTCGTTCCCATCTCCTCTTGAAGGTTCTTCTAGAAGCGAGACGTAAACTGACTCCCTCTATCGGAGACTATCTTTTTGGGCACCCCATGAAGACACACAATGTGGGCCATATATAACTCTGCGAGCTTAGGGCCACTGAAGGTTGTCTTGACAGCTATGAAATGAGCTACTTTGGTTAGCCGGTCAATGATTACCCATATAGAATCATATCTAAGCTGGGTCTTTGGGAGTCCGGTGATGAAGTCCATACCGATCTCTTCCCATTTCCATTCGGGCACTTTAAGTGGCTGTAATAGCCCTGCAGGTCTCTGATGTTCTGCTTTCACTCGTCGGCGGGTGTCACATTCTGCGACAAACTGAGTAGTCTCTTTCTTCATACTAACCCACCAATAGCGTTCCTTCAGGTCCTGGTACATCTTGGTACTCTCGGGATGGATGGAGTACAGAGTATCATGGGCTTCCCGTAGAATAAGAGTCTTTATCTCCGGTTTATCCGGCACACAGATCCGGGTTCCAAACCATATGGTGCCATCTTCATCTTCCAAGAATCCTGGGGCTTTGCCCTATCTCATGTTCTTCTTAATGGCGGCTATATCCGGGTCTTCTAACTGAGCCTCACGGATCTGCTCGAATAGGACTGGTTGGGTCTCCAACGTGGCCAGATATGCTCCTGTGGTTAACCCAAGGTTTAATTTTTCCATCTCTTTATATAACAATGGCGCGTGATCCTAAATCACGATGGCGGTGCAGTATCCTTTACGACTTAATGCGTCAGCTACCACGTTTGCTTTTCCGGGATGGTAGTGAATACCTAAGTCATAATCCTTTATTAATTCCAACCATCGCCTTTGCCTCAGGTTGAGATCTGGCTGTGTGAAGATATATTTCAGGCTCTTGTGATCCGTAAATATTTCGCAGCGGTTTCCAATCAAATAATGCCTCCATATCTTTAAGGCATGCACAACAGCGTCCAATTCCAAATCATGTGTAGGGTAGTTTAACTCATGAGGTCTCAACTGACGAGAGGCGTATGAAACAACCTTTCCGTCTTGCATGAGAACACATCCCAATCCTTGGCGAGATGCGTCGCAATAAACGTGTAAGTCCTTCCTGATATCCGGTAGGGTCAGTATGGGTGCTGATACTAGCCGGGTCTTGAGGGTGCGAAAACTTTCCTCGCATTCGGGAGTCCATTCAAACTTTTCTTCCTTCTGTAATAACTTGGTTATAGGCTTGGCTATCTTGGAAAAATTCTCGATAAATCGACGATAATATCCAGCCAATCCAAGAAAACTTTGTATCTCTGATACGTTGGTGGGTGGCAGCCAATCCGTAATGGCTTCCACGGTGGAAGGATCTATTGCAATACCTTGTGCAGAGATGATATGTCCAAGGAACTTTACTTCCGCCGTCCAAAACTTACACTTGCTGTACTTGGCGTATAACTGATGCTCCCTTAGTTTTCCTAGGGTCAACCGGATGTGAGTCTCGTGCTCCTCTTTGTCCTTGGAATAGATGAGGATGTCATCTATGAATACCACAATAAACTTGTCCAAATATTCCATAAACACCTTGTTCATCATATTCATGAAGAAGGCTGGGGCGTTGGTCAAACCAAAAGACATAACAGTGCACTCATATAATCCATAGCGAGAGGTAAAATCCGTCTTGGGTATGTCCTCTTCTCGAATCCTCAGCTGATGATAACCGGACCGTAGGTCAATCTTGAAAAATACCGTAGCTCCCTTCAGTTGATCAAATAGGTCATCGATCCTAGGTAACGGGTATTTGTTCTTAATGGTCACCTCATTCAAGGCTCGATAATCCACACACATACGCTTAGCCTTGTCCTCTTTCTTCTCAACAAAGATGACGGGGGATCCCCACGGGGATGTGCTAGGTCGAATGTATCCCTTCTTCTCAAGATCCTCCAGCTGTTGCTTCATCTCAGCTAGCTCATTGGCGGCCATCCGGTATGGTCGCTTGTAGATGGGCGTGGTTTCGGGTACCAAATCAATCTGGAACTCAATATCTCTCTTGGGTGGCATCCCTGGTAAATCCTCCGGAAATACGTCCGGGTACTCGCATACCACTGGTATCTCCTCCAATGTGATCTGGTGTAGCTGAAGTCTTCCGGACTTCAGGCTCGGCATCTAGAATGTGACAACAGTCCCTTCTTCGCTGGTCATGGTCACTTGCCTCCGGGCACATCTTATCACACCTTGGTGTTTATTTAGCCAATCCATTCCTAGAATGAGATCCAAGCCTTGACATTCTATTAGGATGGGGTCGGCCCAAAATATTGTGCCTTGGATATCTACCCATACCCTTGGACTATAGGAATGGGCTAGAGTTTGTTTGCCAAGGGTGGCTATTAATACGAGTCTCGGTAATTCACTTATGTTTAGGTTATTCTTTTCCACAAAAGTCGTTGATATAAATGAGTGCGTAGCTCTAGTGTCAAGTAAAACCACTGCAAGGGCTGAATGTACCGTGAACTTACCCATGACGATATCTGGCGTGGCCTGGGCTTCCTCGGTGGTGACGTGGTTGACACGGGCGCGGATGGCAGGGTTGGTCGCAACTCCTTGTGCGTGCTTGGGGTGGGGGCACTGGTGGGAATAATGCCCCTCCTGGTGGCAGTTGAAGCAGATCACGGGCTTGACGTGCTTGTCGCGCAGGACCTCTGCTTTCTTGGCAGGGGCGGGTGGAGCGGCAGGTGCGGTGGGAGCGGGGCGAGGATGTCCGGCTCCGGCGTTGGCGGCGGGTGGCGCTGGACGGTAGACTGGTCGTGGATGATATTGGGGCGCCGGTGCGGGAGGTGTGAAGCGGGGCCTCTGCGCCATTCCCTGGTTCTGGCGGAAGGCAATCATCCTCTTCTTTTTCAGGTCGACCTTATTCTGCTAGGTCTCCTGAATGATAGATTTATTTACCAACTTTTGAAAGTTGGCATAATCTCCGGAGATTAACTGAAGGGAGAGCTCATCCTTCAGTCCCCGGAGGAACTTTGACTGCCTGGCCGTATCAGTATGGACCTCCTCAGGTGCATACCGGGCCAACCGGTTGAACTCGTGTAAATACTCTGTTACGGACCTGCTCCCCTGCTGTAGGTCCCTGAACTGTTGTTGCTTCTAGGCTATGATGCCGTCTAGGACATGGGCCGCGCGAAGGCGGCGGAGAACTCGGCCCAAGTGTGGACATGTCCCTCGGGCAAAGTCTCGCGCAGGTTGTCCCACCATTCCACGGCAGGACCCTGGAGTTGGTGGGCAGCAAAAGCTACCCTCTCCTGCTCAGTACAAGTCAGGAGGTCCAACTTTTCCTGATCGTCCTCAACCAATCACCAGCCTCCATGGGGTTGGTGGTGCTCGAGAACGTGGGAGGGCGGACTCGGAGAAACTCTGAGAGCTGGGAGGCGGGAGCGAGAGCGGGAGTGGCAGGTCGAGGTATCTCCGGCTACTGGTGGAGGCGGAAGAATTGAGCATGCTGCTCCTGCATATGCTGCTGCTGTTGCATCTGGTTTAGCAGTGCGGCCACCAGCTGATTCTGGTTGGCCATCATCTCAGCCAGTGTAGGGTGGTTGGAGACCGGGGCTTGCCTCTGCCCCGTTGCTCCCCACTGGGGCAAGTTTCCGTTTTCCCCTCCATTTTGAGGAGCATCGGAGCCTTGAGTGTTAGTCATCCTGAAGTTTCCAAAATAGACAACACTTTCTTAGGGGAAATGATACTAAGCTTTATTTCAAAATGTGTCGTTCTTGCGATTACATTTATGTCTTTTTATCTAATCTTCACTCATGCCTTATATTTGACATGAGTGGTGATACACTCCAAAGTAATAAAAGAAAACAAATAATCGTAAAAACTACGTCTATGGTAGCTCAGGGGATGACTCGACCACGGGCTCGACGGAGATGGTCGGGGTCATGGAGCTGTAGGGTCCGGTGGGAGGTGCGCTATAGGATATCCTCTTAGGCCTCACGGTGGGGATCCGAAGCAATTTCCGCTTGCGGGGCGGAAGGGGTGCGACCTCCTCGAGATCCTTCTTCAATTCCTTGAGCTGATGGTGGAGCTGGGTGGTGACGATGGCGCCCTGGAGTAGAAGCTCATTTTGACGCCTCAACTCCTCTACCTCGAGGGTCAACTGAGGGTTCTGCTGGACCTGTCGTCGAAGCTCAGCATTCTCACGGTTCAATTTCTCCGAGCTATGGCGGTAGAAATCGATGGTGTCGTGCTGGCTGTCTACGTCGAGGACGGCCTCCGTGTGGAGATTGTCCATGGCCTCCAAAAGTCTCTTTGTGCGGGCGATGGCGGAGTTGCTCTGAGTGACGGGGCTGATGTAGATGCTGCGGTGACTCCCTGGTGTGCGCATGGCCATGAAACGGTAGACGGTGTTGTGGAGGTGGCAGTCGTAAACCAGTCAAAGCTCGGCGAGGGCCTGAAGTGCAGCGTGCTGGCTGGCCACCACGAACGAAGGTCCTCTGACTCCATGGGTGTAGAAGGGAGGCTGCGTGGAGGAGGAGCGGATGACAACCGTGACCTCGCAGTAGCTCTCGCTCGCATCGGGAAAGATCCCATGGAACGCGGGCTCATGGGAAAATCCCAAGAAGTCGATGAGCACGCGAAGCTCGCGGATGAATCCGGCCTCATCACGAAGAGTCCCGCTCATGGTATGGACCGGCATCTACAAAAGAGAAATTTTCGTGAAAACTCAGAAGATGAGAGGGTAAGTAGTTTTGTGAGAAAATATGGCTAATATTAGTCCTAGAGTTAGGTCTGTTTGGCTTCCTACAGTCAAGTCGGCTCTGATACCATCTTGTCACGCCCCTATTTAATAAATCAGGACCTTTATTGAAATTCCATAGAAAATCAATAAAAACAAGACGTTCATCATGCGACCACGTACAATACGAGCAATCATTCATGGTTTGTTGACCGCATTAGTACAAAAGTGAATAAAGTTGAATAGAAACTAATAAAACAAAGGGTCCTAGATGAACGCCTCCTTCCAGTCTCGCCTTGACTGGGTCGCTACTCAAGACCTTCGTCCTCCTCATAGTAGATGGGCTCTGGCGGTGTAAGTCAACGGGGGTGAGTACAAACGTACTCAGCAAGCCACCGAATGCAAATATAATGTAGGGTAATAACAAGGGAGATAGTGACTAATTTTGCGGCAGAGCATAATTTGTAAAGAAATAAAATGTGATCAATTTATTAATACAGAAATACAAACATGTGTATGCATCATCATCTTCTAACTCGAGGGGTACAGTCAGCCCCACCTTGCTCAACAGTCCTTACATACCATGAATAACTCAACCATTCAAACAATTGTAAACTAACTGCGAGTAGTCACACAACCCACCCTTGACCGTGAGCTCGGCTTTTCGAAAAGATTTAATTACTATGATCAGAGGTGTACCACTGTACCCACAAGGCACGCACTCATCACTTACACCAAAGTGTAACGAGATGACCCATACCACGGGAACTCATGCAAAAACCTTCCATATGGTCCTCCTCGACCCGACAACACCCTCTTATGGGTTTCATATGGTGTCCCGACGCGTCGAGCCTCACCATACCCCCCTTGATCCACGTCGGTACAAGTCACTCACAGGTTGCCCCTTGCCCCCTCCACTATGGTGCATCGAGTCGGATTGTTCCATACTTTCAGTTAGGACTTACCCATTAGACTTGTGGTTGGTACGAAAGTGCTTTGTAACAGATCCCGCAGACCGGTCCTTATAGTGCCCCGGGTGCGACCAACCAATGCCCTAGCTTGCACCCGGAACCCACCATACTTATAACATAGCCAACTCCAACAGAGTCCAGAGACAAGAATAATGGGGAAATTTCATATAGTAGAATCCATCTATCTACGACTCATTCTTTTTATCCTATAGCAGTTGTGTCGGTACATTGGACACTAGCTAATATAATATTTGTAGAGTGACAAGGAGTGTAGGCTCAATAAGCATGGCTTGGGTTTGCACACAAGGATGGGGATCTAATAAATATAGTGTAGGGCTTGATATTTGACTAATGCAATATTATCCTATGAGTTATAGCAATAATTTATTAAAACATGGGCTCAATGATGATCAAAATGGGGGTTGTGACTTGCCTTGATCAGCAAATGGTGAAGGTGGAACCTCGGGGTAAAACTCCGGCTCCTCGACGAACTCGTAGTCTTCTTGATATAGAAAAATTAAATAAAACATTCAATAAAGCATCACAAAACATAAACATACACGTTTTCTGACTTAAATATGTGAATTGAGCTTGATTATACTGAAGTTATAGTGAATAATATTAAAGGCTAAAGTTTTGGGGTTTTTCCTAATTTATTTCATGATTATCAATTTATCCCTAAGGAGTTTTTATTTATTTAATTCGTAAGATTATTTTGTGCTAAAGTAACATACTGTTTTCATGGCATTAATGTGTAGAGAATAGAATGCTGAATTTAATAAAATTGGAATGGTGAAATTTGGAGTTAAAATGAGCAAGTTATGAATTTTCAAATTTTAAATCAATTTCTGGAATTTTATTCAAACAGGAAATAGATTTTGGTCCACGGTGAGCCAGGCCCACGGTGGACAGGTGCACTGTGCGTGTGAATCAGATCAACCAGGACCGTCGGATCTGGATCCGGTGATCGGGCGCGAGGTGGGATGGTTTAAATGGAAACGGACGAGCGCGGGGGGGGGGGGGAGGAGGGGAGCGGCGCCGACAGGTTGGCCCCACCTATCAGTGATGCACGACTGGGTTGGGCTGGGCTGGAGGCGAATTCGGGGTTGAGGCCCATTAAGGTTTTAAATGCTTTTCTGATTTAAAATAATTCTAGTAATTCATTTATTTGATTAGGGGTTGAATCACTGTTGATGAAAATTTGTAAAAATTCCTGAAATTATGTCTTGGCCTCTAGGTTATTCCAAAAATTTTCCAAGTCCAAATTTTGAATATTTATCTCTGTTTGGCTTTAATAGGGCTCTTTTAGGGTTTTCTTTAATAATAAAATCCAGGAATTCCTTTAATAATATATTTCTTTTATTTTATTTCTTTTTAAATCTTGGGGTGTTACAGTTTTCATGACCGTGCTCCGGAGGGTGGTTTCCGTTCCGGCAGAGTTCTAGATCGTTATGGATACGGTTTTGGACCTTGTGACCGTGATTTTAAGCAGAACAGAGGACCGCGCTTTGAGCCGCGTTTTGGTCCAGACTCATATGATTCCTTCTGATTCCCTACATACGAGCAGATGGCTCGACACTGGTTTAGTACTTTTGCTAGACCTAGTGGTCGACCATTTGCTCCCACTCATGACCATTAATCTCGCAGGATTGAGGACTGGAGGACGTATGGATCGTGGACTCAGGATGTTCTCGCCATATGACGAGACACCGCAGATGGTTCTCCAGCCTCACTCCCCCGAGCTCCAAGGAATACATCACTTTCGGGAATAGTGGTCAAGGGAAGGTACAAGGTATCGGGTCGATTCGTATTTCTGATTATTTCTCTTTGAAGAATGTTGCTTTAGTTGGAAATCTGAACTTTAATCTAATTTCTGTTTCGCAACTGCTTGAGGATGGTTTAGAAGTGCGCTTTAAGAAGGGCATGTCTTCTGTTGTTGATTCTAGAGGATCCTTAGTTTGCCGGATCTTACCCTTCGGTAAGGTTTTTCTTATTGATTTCTCTAGTTCTTCTGGCCCTTCTCGCTGTCTGATGGCTGGATCCTCCTCTGAGCTATGCAAGTGGCATAGAAGTTTAGGGCATTTGAGCTTTGATTTACTTGTTAGATTGAGTTCTATGGATCTTATCCGAGGATTGCCTAAGCTTAAGATGGAGAAGAATCTAATGTGTCATCCTTGTCGTCATGGGAAAATGGTTGCCTCTTATCACACACCTGTGACTCAGGTGATGACTTCGTACCCGGGAGAGCTGTTGCACATGGATACAGTAGGTCCAGCTCGAGTACGCTCAGTCGGTAGGAAGTGGTACGCCCTTGTGATAGTTGATGATTTTTCTCGATTTTCATGGGTTTACTTTCTAGAGTCTAAGGATGAGACTTTTCAATATATTCATGACCTGATTTTGAAGCTGAAGAATGAGAATAATGGTCTGATGCGAGCAATTCGTTCAGACAATGGATCTGAGTTTAAGAGCTCTCAGTTCATCAGTTTTTGTAGTGATCAGGGTCTTGATCATCAGTTCTCTGCTCCTTACACTCCCCCACAGAACGGCGTTGTGGAACGAAAGAACCGCACGCTTGTCGAGATGGCCAGGACGATGCTTGATGAGCATAGGACTCCTAAGCGTTTTTGGGCTAAATCAATGAACACAGCTTGTTATCTCGCCAACCACATTTCTCTTAGAGCTTACTTAGGTAAGACATCATATGAGTTGCGTTTTGGTAGACAGCCCAAGGTGAGTCACTTGCGAGCTTTTGGATGCAAGTGCTTTGTGCTTAAGAAGGGAGGGCATTTTTACAAGTTTGAGTCTCGTTGCTGGGATGGAGTCTTTTTATGCTTGGCATTCATGAGGCTTTCGTGTTTGGAACCTAGACTCCCAGATGCTTGTTGAGACTTGTGAGGTTTCCTTTGATGAGTCTTTGCCCTCACCAACTCCTTCTTTTGAGCTTTCTAGAGATGATGAGCTTGGAGAGTCTATCTTTGAGGAAGATGATGACCCTCCTGCTGATGATGAGGGTGGGCCCTCTGCACCGCCTACAGACCCCACACCTTCTAAGACTTCGACTAAGGATGAGGACGAACCTCTAATTAGTCCTTCTACTTCAATCGAGCCTCCTCAGCCGAGTCCAGAGGTGCCAGGTGTTGACTCCGGTGAGATGACTTCTCAGCTGAGTCCAGAGGAGCCAGTTGCTGACTCTGGTGAGGTGACTTCAGATCACCTAGGATCCCGAGCAGTTTAGCGTGATCACCCTTCAGAGCTCATCATAGGTGATCTTACGGAGAGATCCTTACGTTCCTCAGCTAGTTCACTTGCTATGTTTGCTGAGTCTGCCTTTGTTGCTAGTTTTGAGCCCCAAGATGTTTCTCATGCTCTTTCTGATTCAAATTGGATAAACGCCATGCAAGAAGAGCTTGAAAATTTTGTTCGCAATCGGGTTTGGACACTAGTTGAGCTACCACCTGGATGCAACACCATAGGCACCAAATGGGTGTTTAAGAACAAACAAGGATAATATGGTGTTGTGGTGCGCAACAAAGCTCGATTAGTGGCATATGGTTTTTGTCAAAAAGAAGGCATTGACTTTGAAGAGACCTTCGCCCCTGTTGCTCGCCTTGAGTCCATTCGTATTGTTTTGGCCTTTGCTGCTTCAAAAGGTTTTAAGCTTCATCAAATGGATGTCAAGAGTGCTTTTCTAAACGAGTATATAGAGGAGGAGGTCTATGTTAAGCAACCCCCCGGTTTTGAGAACCCTAAATTTCCACGACATGTTTACAAGTTGCAGAAGGCTTTGTACGGTCTGAAGCAGGCCCCTAGGGCTTGGTATGATCGCCTGAAGCAGTTCTTGTTGCAGAAAGGTTTTGTGATGGGTTATGTGGACAAGACTCTTTTCTTGCTTAGAGATGGCGCAGACTTGTTGGTTGCTCAGATTTATGTTGATGATATTATCTTTGGTGGTTCTACTAATGAGATGGTATCCAAGTTTTCTGAGCAGATGCATAGCGAGTTTGAGATGAGTCTCATGGGAGGACTCAAGTACTTTTTAGGGCTCCAGATCAAGCAGACCAAGGACGACATTTTCATCCACCAGGGTAAGTATACACGGGACATGCTAAAGAAATTTGATTTTGGTGGAGAGCTAAAGCCACAGATGACCCCAATGGGTACATCTGGAGGTCTCGACAAGGACGAGAACGACGTCAAGGTAAATGAGAGAGAGTATCGAGGGATGATCGGTTCACTACTATACTTGACTATGACGAGACCGGACATTCAGTTTGCCGTGGGTGTGTGCGCGCGTTTTCAGTCTTCGCCACACGCATCTCACCGGCAGGCTGTGAAGCGTATTTTCAGGTATCTTACTTACGCTCCTGATTTAGGTCTTTATTATTCTGCATCATCGTCTCTTGATTTAGCTGGTTTTTTGGACGCTGATTTTGGTGGGTGCCGGCTGGATCGCAAGTCTACTTCCGGTACTTGCCAGCTTCTTGGTTCTTCAGTTGTTTCATGGTCTTCTCGAAAACAATCTGGAGTTGTGCTTTCTACTACTGAGGCTGAGTATGTAGCTGCCGCTAGCTGCTGTTCTCAGTTAGTTTGGATGATTTCTACTTTGCGGGATTTTGGGTTGTTCTTCCCTTCGAGAGTTCCTTCGTTTTGTGATAGCACCAGTGCAATTAATGTAGGAAAAAACCCATGTCTTCATTCTAAAACCAAACATATTGATGTGCGCTTTCACTTTCTGAGAGATCAATATGAGAAAGGGGTCATAGATCTTATTCATGTTGATACCCATCAGTAGTTGGCTGATATTTTTACTAAACCCCTAGATCAGTCTACTTTTGAGCGTTTACGAGGGGATTTGGGAGTTGTGTATCCTTTTTAGGATACTTTGATTCAATTTTTCTTTTCTTCTTTATTTTTTGAGTCTTTTTGTGTGCGTTCATATCATGCATAATCATCAATCACATTTTGAGCTTGCTTCTGCTCTATGATTAATCTGCTTTACTTTCTCTAGCTAGTATATGTTTTTGATTACCTGTCGATGATCATGTTTTGTTTCAGTTCACATGATATATCTGATATTTGTCATATGCATGACTTTTATGTTTTAAAATTGAAAAAAAAATGATCACCATGGCTTCTGGTAACTAGCATGTGTAGCTAAATGCGCTCGCTATCTTCTACATGCATGGTAGCTAGATCCTTACTTAGATGTAGATATGCAACTTGGACATTTATATGCTTTAAATATGAAAATGTGCTATAAAAATGGTAAAAATTCGGAAAAATGAAATTTTTTACGCATTTTTATGATTATTAGAAAAGATCTAGGTGGGTTTGCTTTGTCGCATTGCAATGTTCTGGACTGCTTACCATAGCACTTTGGTATGAACTAGGATGGTGAAATGTATGCCAAGACCAATGTCTTAAGCTTCTGATGGTCCAGTTCTGGCTTAGGCTTGACTTGGTCGGTTAGCATAAGGTTTGACATGCAAATAACCCCTGGCAGAAATAAAAAATAATAAAAAATATATATCTGAAAAATTTAAAAAGATGACAAGTTTGCTGAAGCACTTTGTTTTGGACAATGCTTATCTTGGTAGATATCAGTTAGCTTTTACATCTCATGCTTTACTCTGCTTGTCAACTAGAAAATGTGGTGATGCTTTTGTTTGCAAAAATCGAAAAAATGCATGCTAATGACTCCCTTTAGATATCATCTATTGCACTGATCATGTCATGTATCTTAGATAGTATATCTTTTGCTATACATGTTAGATGTTGTAATTGCAATTAATCATATCTAAGAAGCATGCTTTTCACACTCCACCTGCACCCCATCTGCATTCATGGCATATTTTGAGGGGGAGCTGCATTTCAGGGGGAGTTTGTGTCTATGTCTCTTTAGAGTGCATTTAGTCTCACTTGACGAGTCCAATTGTCAACAAGGGGGAGAAATTTTGGAGTTTAGAGAACATTTTTAGCTTTCTCTGGGATTTATTTGAGGGGGAGTTCCTTGTTGGTAATTCTGAGATTTGCAGTTGCTTTTGAGTCTTTATTTTTGGTTAACCATAATGCCCATTTTCTTGCTTCTGTTTGGCTTTTGGTCATTAGGGTTAAACTTTTATTTTCTTTTTTCTATTTTCTTTTGTCTTTGTTTTCCTGTTTCCACATGTTTTGCAGGTTCTGATGAGGACATCACTTCGCCTGATACACACATTGAGCCTCCACCTACAATTCAACTACAAGGACCAATCACACGCGCCCGTGCCCGTCGCTTGAACCATGAGGTTAATTCTTTTCTTAGCAACTTTGATTATATTTGTTTGGATGGGATGCTACTGAATTCTAGTGATATTTAGTTGCTTAGGAACATGGGAGATGGAATAGAAGAGTTGGAGTTGAAGACGAAGTTGCACGGATGATTTGAAGTCAAGAACTCGCTGGTTCGGACTACATCGACCACCTTGCACCAAAATGGGCATAACTTCCTCATACGAAGTCCGATTGGCGCGTTCTTGGACTTTTTGGAAAGCTAAGGAGAAGACGGATCTTTTGCCGTTGGTTTCGTCTCATTTGGAGTCTCGAGTCGATCTATGTGATTAAAACAGTCCTGCATGACAGAACTGGGCCGTGTTGGCCCATAATCCGAGTCTGTACACCTTTTAGCCCACAGCCCAAGTCCGTTCACCTTCCACAGGCTGCCCACGCCCTATTTATTCACTCCAGCCGCCTTTAGGGTTAGGTTTTGCTTTGTTTGCATCTACACTTGTGTGTTTAGATCACGCCTCTTGCACCGGACCGATTGGCTGCTGCATTGGCGTTTGTGAAACCTCACCTTATCATCGTTTGTCTGTGATTTGGCATTTGATTTGTATACTTCCTGTTCTTGCTTGTGTTCTTGGGTTCGCTTGCAGGAATTAGCCTTCGTGGCGAGGTCAATCGCGTTCTGCGTGGTTGATAACCAACGGAGACAGTGGTGTAATGATTGCAAGGTTTTGATCCGCCGGACCGGAGCCTTGGATCGCCAACGTCGAGATTCTCCACCAACCCAAGTTTATCCTTTACCTAGCAGAAGATCGGGACCAATCCCCCATCAGTTGGTATCAGAGCTCAGATTTCCCGTTAGGTAATCTCGATCTGCTTTTGTTTTTACCTAGAGTCCAGAATACCGCACCAAAAAAAATTCCCCACCGAGAACCCCTTTGTGCCTTGCGATTTTAATTTCAGTTTTAACTTTGTTGAGTTCGTGTTCTTGGTCGAGTCTTGTTGCTGGTTTAGTAATCCCTTTGTGTCGTTTGGGTAGTAGTTGTTCTTGTGTCTCAGAAAAAAAAATTCCCCACCGAAAAACCCCCCTTCCGCAACCCTATTTGTTTTCCACATCGACTCTTTGTGACCCCCCCTTCAGTAAAACAGGCATAACTTTTCGCTCGTTTGGCAGAAAAATCTGAAATTTTTTGAGCGTGTTCCTGACCCAATTTGGGTGGGTACCCTAACATGGTTCCCCTGTTAGCCCTCACGAAAATCGCCAAAAAAAATCAGGAAGATAAAAAAAAAATTGGTCAAAGTTTTTGCTCGCCGGACATCGAACTTGTTTGAATTTCTGTGAGCCACATCCCACCTCAGTTGTAGGTGCCAATTTTGTGGTTGCATCTCTGGTCATCCTTGTTCAAAAAAAAGAGTGAAAAAAAGAAGAGAGAAAAAAAATCAAAAAAAAGAAGCAGTAGTAACAGAATTCTCAGCGGCAGTAACAGATTCGGCAGTAACAGCTTCTCAGCGGCAGTAACAGATTCTGCTTGTCTGATCTCTTGTCCGAACTCTTGTCCGGTCAGCGGTAGTAACAGAGTTATCAGCGGTAGTAACAGATTCTACTTGTCCGATCTCTTGTCCGAACTCTTGTCCGATCCGCGGTAGTAACAGAATTATCAGTGGCGGTAACAGATTCTGCTTGTCCGATCCCTTGTCCGATCTCTTGTCCGATCTGCAGAGAGCTGATTTTGACCTGTGTTGCTTCCATTTGAGTTTTGGGCACATAGTTTCCCTCTATTGCTTGAATTTTCACATTGGAAGCACTAAGGCCAGCAACTTTGACGAGTACTAGGGAACACTTATTGAACTTGGTTTAACTGTTATTATTATCGCTAATCCTTGCTACTCACTTTGCCTTCCAAGCTACACCTTTCTCTTGGTCAGGACAGGTTCATTTCTTGCAATTGCACACCACCCTCCACTTGGTTCATCACCTGTAGGCCGGTGACCTCACTGCGGCGTGGTAAGAACACTTGCAAGCGTGGGTAAGGTGCTTGACGGATTGCTTCCACCACACACCCACCACCCCACCTAGCTGTTTTACATAGGATTATTCTTTGTTGTTTTATCTTTTCACTAACATGGCAGATAACAGCGGCACCCCTCCATTTGATTTCAATGACTGTGTCTCACGACGTGCTCTACTAGAGTCTCAGTGGCAGACCCAACATTCCATCGAACGTCTCGCGCGTATTGTGGCTGACCTAGTGGACCGAATGACTGCCTTGGAAACACGTTTGCCTGCTGCACGAGCCAACAATGACCATGTTGAAGAGGAAGACGATCATATTGAAGAGGAAGACGACCTATCCTATGACGGAAACAATGCCATTGACCCTGACGAGGCTGCACGTCATCGCTTTCAGTTCAACCATCAAGGTATGGGCGGCCACCGCAACCGCCCTCCACGAGGTAACAATGACAACCACAGGAACAATAATCCCTACTCTAAGGTAAAATTTTCAGTACCTCCTTTTGCTGGCACCTATGATCCAGATGCATATTTAGATTGGGAGATGTCAGTCGAACAAAAATTTAATGCTCACATGGTTCCTGCTATCCACCGCGTGCGTTTAGCTACTAGTGACTTCACTGGATATGCTCTTCTTTGGTGGACTGAAATAGTTCAGGTTGGCAATGAACCACAAACTTGGGATATGTTAAAACGGCAAATGCGTGGTAGATGGGTCCCCCCTTCATATAAACGTGATTTGAGAAAAAAAATTGCAGCGCCTAAACCAAGGAAATAAATCGGTAGAGGAGTATTATCAGGAGTTACAAATAGGTTGCATGCGTGCTGAAATTGAGGAGGACAATGAGGATAAAATGGCCCGTTTTTATGGTGGTTTAAGACGTGAAATTCAGGATATCATTGATTTATAAAGAATACAATACTATCACTCGTCTTTTCCACCTTGCTATGCTTGCAGAAAAATAATTGCAGGGTCGCCAACAACCACAACGCAGCATGAGGACCAACATTGGTGGTGCTACCTCACGCTCAAGTGGGCAGCAGCAACGACCACCCCCACCCCCTTCTCGACCGGCGGCTACATCAGCACCTTCTACATCTACAGCCCAGGTTGAGAGTTCCAAGACTGCAGCATCCAAGGCGCCAGCCAAGCCCACCTCCTCGGCGGCCTCTACTGCACGTTCTGCAGTGATCCAGTGTCACAGATGCAAAGGATTTGGCCACGTTATGAAGGACTGCCCTAGTCAGCGGGCTTATATTGCTACGGAAGACGGTGGCTACGTAAGTGTTAGTGATGTTGAAGATGAATATGCGCTTGCTGCTAACATTGCAGGAGATGATGATACATCCGACGATGACGCTGTTTTTGCATCGGATACCTATGCCGACCATGAAGCACTTATTGTACGTGTTTTAAGCACTCACATGGAGCAGGACGACCGGGCACAACGGAACAATCTGTTTCAGACCTTCTTCCTCGTCAATGATCGCCGTGTATGTGTCATCATCGACAGCGGTAGTTGCAACAATTTGGTGAGCCACGACATGGTAACGAAGCTTCAACTTCCCACACGTGCGCATCCACACCCTTACCATGTGCAATGGTTCAACAATAGCGGTAAGGTCAAGGTAACACAAACTGCTCACATCAAATTTGCCATTGGTACATACTTAGGAGTTGCTGATTTTGATGTAGTACCAATGCAAGCATGTTCTCTGTTACTTGGTAGACCTTGGGAGTATGATACTGATGCTACACACCATGGTAGGAGCAATAAGTATACATTTATGAATAAAGGAAAGAAAGTTACATTGCTTCTTATGACTCCTGCTGAAATTATAAAATTTGAACAAGAAAAACGTGCTAGGGATGCACAAAAGAGCAAACAACCTTTTGAAAATCAGCAAGTAGCTAAGACGCTTTGAGGCAACAGAAAGATAAAATTGATTCTCCTTCTTCATCACAAGTTATTAATATGAAGGACATGTCATGCTTGCAACTAAAACTGACCTTGCTGAAATTTGTGATGATACTCCCTTGCTATATGGCTTGATTTGCACAAACGTGTTGTTTTCACTTGCGAACATTCCTAGCTCTGTTCCTGTTGCAGTCACTCACCTTTTGCAGGAGTTTAACGATGTTTTTCCTGCTGAGATACCACCCGGGCTGCCACCGATACGCGACATCGAGCACCAAATTGATTTAATCCCAGGGGCGTCTCTTCCTAATCGTGCAGCGTACCGCACCAATCCGGAGGAGACAAAAGAAATTGAGCGCCAAGTACAGGACCTTCTTGATCGTGGGTACGTCCGTGAAAGCCTTAGTCCTTGTGCAGTACCCGTTCTTTTGGTACCTAAGAAAGATGGTAGTTGGCGCATGTGTGTTGATTGTCGTGCTATTAATAATATCACCATTCGATATCGACACCCTATTCCTAGATTGGATGACATGCTTGATGAGCTTAGTGGTGCCATTATCTTTTCTAAGATCGATCTCCGTAGTGGCTACCACCAAATTCGCATGAAACTAGGTGATGAATGGAAAACTGCTTTTAAAACAAAGTTTGGATTATATGAGTGGCTTGTCATGCCTTTTGGACTTACTAATGCACCTAGTACCTTCATGCGCTTGATGAATGAAGTCCTACGGCACTTTATAGGACGCTTTGTGGTTGTATACTTTGATGATATCTTGGTTTATAGCAAGTCTCTCACTGAACATGTTGAACACCTACGTGCTGTCTTTTCTGTCCTCCGAGGGGCTAGAATGTTTGGTAACCTTGAGAAGTGCACGTTTTGCACGGATCGAGTTGTGTTTCTTGGATATGTTGTCACTTCACAGGGTATTGAGGTCGACGCGGCGAAGGTAGAAGCAATCAACAGCTGGCCGCAACCCCAAACTATCACACAGGTACGTAGATTTCTTGGTCTTGCAGGTTTCTACCGGCGTTTTGTGAAAGATTTCAGCACCATAGCCGGTCCGTTGCATGAGTTGACCAAGAAGGGAGTCACTTTTACTTGGGAACCAGCCCAAGAACAAGCTTTTGCCACACTCAAAGATCGTCTTACACATGCACCTCTACTTCAGCTACCCGATTTTAGTAAGCCTTTTGAGTTAGAATGCGATGCTAGTGGTTTTGGTCTAGGAGGTGTGCTGCTACAAGGAGGTAAACCCGTGGCCTATTTTAGTGAAAAATTACATGGTCCACAGTTGAATTATTCTACCTATGATAAGGAATTATATGCCTTAGTGCGTGTGCTTGAAACTTGGCAACATTACCTTTTGCCTAAGAAGTTTATTATTCATTCGGATCATGAAGCATTGAATCATATACGTAGTCAAGCAAATCTGAATAAACGACATGCTAAATGGGTAGAATTTATTGAGACTTTTCCATATATCATTAAGCATAAGAAAGGGAAAGATAATGTGATTGCCGATGCTTTATCTAGACGTTATACTTTGCTTTCTCAACTTGATTATAAGATCTTTGGTTTAGAAACATTGAAGGACATGTATGCTACTGATTTGGACTTCAAAGATGCTTTTGCAAATTGTACAAATGACCGTGCTTGGAATAAATATGTGCTGAATAATGGATATCTTTTTCGTGCTAACAAATTATGTGTGCCGGCTAGCTCTCTTCGCTTGTTGTTATTGCAGGAAGCACATGGTGGTGGTTTGATGGGTCATTTTGGATCAAAGAAAACCGAAGATGTGTTGTCCACACACTTCTATTGGCCTAGGATGAGACGAGATGTTGAGCGCTATGTGGCACGATGCACTACTTGCAATAAAGCTAAGTCCCGTCTAAACCCACATGGTCTTTATATGCCTCTGCCCGTTCCTAGTGTACCTTGGGAGGATATTTATATGGATTTTGTGTTAGGATTACCTAGAACTAGGAGGGGGCGAGATAGTATTTTTGTGGTGGTAGATCGTTTCTCTAAAATGGCGCATTTTATACCTTGTCACAAGAGCGACGATGCTACAAATGTTGCTGATTTGTTTTTCAGAGAGGTCGTACGCTTGCATGGAGTTCCCAATACCATCGTTTCAGACCGTGATGCTAAATTCTTAAGTCATTTTTGAAGAATGTTGTGGCATAAGTTGGGGACGAAGCTGCTGTTTTCTACTACTTGTCACCCCCAAACGGATGGACAAACGGAGGTCGTCAACCGTACATTGTCCACCATGTTGAGGGCTGTTTTGAAGACGAATTTGAAGCTTTGGGAAGAGTGTCTACCTCATATTGAGTTTGCATATAATAGGTCAGTACACTCCACTACCTATTGATTTGCTACCATTACCACCATCTGAAAACTTGAATTTTGATGCTACTACACGTGCTGAATTATTGCTTAAGATGCATGAAACTACTAAAGCAAACATAGAGAAAATGAATGAGAAATATCGTGCTTATGGTAGTAAGGGTAGAAAACAGATAACATTTGAACCGGGTGATCTTGTTTGGTTGCACTTGCGTAAGGATCGTTTTCCTGATTTGATAAAGTCTAAATTGATGCCACGTGCTGATGGTCCTTTCCGTGTGCTTGAGAAGATAAATGATAATGCATATAAACTTGAGTTGCCTGCAGCTTTTGGGGTTAGTCCCACATTTAACATTTCAGATTTAAAGCCCTATTTGGGAGATGACGATGAGCTTGAGTCGAGGACGACTCCAATTCAAGAAGGGGAGGATGATGAGGACATCACTTCGCCTGATACACACATGGAGCCTCCACCTACAATTCAACTACAAGGACCAATCACACGCGCCCGTGCCCGTCGCTTGAACCATGAGGTTAATTCTTTCCTTAGCAACTTTGATTATATTTGTTTGGACGGGATGCTACTGAATTCTAGTGATATTTTGTTGCTTAGGAACATGGGAGATGGAATAGAAGAGTTGGAGTTGAAGACGAAGTTGCACGGATGATTTGAAGTCAAGAACTCGCTGGTTCGGACTACATCGACCACCTTGCACCAAAATGGGCATAACTTCCTCATACGAAGTCCGATTGGCGCGTTCTTGGACTTTTTGGAAAGCTAAGGAGAAGACGGATCTTTTGCCATTGGTTTCGTCTCATTTGGAGTCTCGAGTCGATCTGTGTGATTAAAACAGTCCTGCATGACAGAACTGGGCCGTGTTGGCCCATAATCCGAGTCTGTACACCTTTTAGCCCACAGCCCAAGTCTGTTCACCTTCCACAGGCTGCCCACGCCCTATTTATTCACTCCAGCCGCCTTTAGGGTTAGGTTTTGCTTTATTTGCATCTACACTTGTGTGTTTAGATCCCGCCTCTTGCACCGGACCGATTGGCTGCTGCATTGGCGTTTGTGAAACCTCACCTTATCATCGTTTGTCTGTGATTTGGCATTTGATTTGTATCCTTCCTGTTCTTGCTTGTGTTCTTGGGTTCGCTTGCAGGAATTAGCCTTCGTGGCGAGGTCAATCGCGTTCTGCGTGGTTGATAACCAACGGAGACAGTGGTGTAACGATTGCAAGGTTTTGATCCGCCGGACCGGAGCCTTGGATCGCCAACGTCGAGATTCTCCACCAACCCAAGTTTATCCTTTACCTAGCGGAAGATCGGGACCAATCCCCCATCAGGTTCTGAAGATGAGCTGAAGAGGGTGTTGACAATGCACTCATCAAGGGGGAGATTGAGAAACCATGTTGAAGAATATGGTTTTGATACTTGAGATGTAATGAGTGATTGTCAACGGAAGTCAAAGACCTGCCGAGTCTGAGGCGCATGTGACTCAAGTACACGGGCAGCGAGCGACAACCGGGCAGAGGAGCCGCGGAGTCAGGCTGGCCCAATCCGGGTACATGGCTAGGAGCGGTAGATGATCCACCGGTCTGTTGACTGGGTTTGACTCAGGTACACGGGTGGCAAGCGATTGCCTTGCTGAGGAAGCTACGGGGTCGAGTCAGGTGATTTTTCTAAGAATATTTTAGTAATTTTAAGAATTTATTTTAGAGTCAGTGTTAATTTACCTTAGGGGTAAATTAGTCTTTTCATGTATTAGGAGTCGCCTATAAATAGGCCCCTATCCCCCCTGGGGATAGATGACTGTTCTTCTCAGATCAATCTACAGTCCATTTTGGTTTTGCCCACATTCGTCTTCCACCAAAAAGTTTTCATCTGCAAACCTTTCTCTGGCGTGACATCACCGGGCAAAAAGAAAAACAGACGGCGGAGCACGCCTGCTTTCCACAACGAAAAGCAACGTCAGGCGGCCTGTGTCTGGCTGATCCCTGCGGCCACGCGTGGCGTCTCTGGCGTAGCATGCAGCCGAGCAGCACTCAGGTCTCCACGGCAAAAGTTCTTTAATCGGCAGCACATTACTCCGTTCCCGTGCGCAAGAAAAAGGCCAGCGGCAGTGCATGCTGTTTTGTTGATTTACTTGGCACGCAGCATGAGGACAGGCGCAAGCTTTTCGCACGGAGCAGCGATAGCAGCTCGGGAAGTCACGGTCGACGGCGAGAGACGTCATGCATGTTAGTTTTTTTGTTTCTTAATCTACTATTTTTCAGCGTTTTAATTAAATCGATTTTTTATTCTTGTTTATTAAATCTGATTAAGTATCTCGTAATAATTTTATTTGTTAGTTTTTATTGTATTAGCATAATAATTAATCTCGCAGTTAAATTTTTTTAATCTTTTAAATTTCTTTTACTTATCTCGAATTATTTATTTAAGTATTTTTAATCTGCTCATATAAAAAGAAAAGACAAATTTATTAGTCGCAGTTATATTTATTCTAGTTTTTTACATGCGATATTTTCGGTTTAATTCTGAATTAAATTTTAGAGATTCATGTTCTATTCATTTGGTTAATATTTTATGTCTAGACTGAAATATAAATATTTTGTAATTTCTTCTAGGTGTTTTTATTTACTGAAGTTTTTTATTTAGATTATTTTTAATATCATTTTAATTAGGACACCGGTCATTTTTAAGCTAGACAACTTTAATTTCTGAAATTTGCTTTGCAAATATTATTTGTCGGGTTAAGTTCATTTGGGTGTTGGGATTAAAATATAGAGTAACAAGAATTTTTAGGCGCCCATTCACCCCCCTCTGGTCGCTACTTTCGGTCCAACAATAATCCGAAGAGGAATAAGATCCGGCTGATACATACACGGCCGAATGGACTTGGAGCATGAAGTCCAAACCCGTCACCTTTTCCGAATTGTGGTCGTCTCCCTCCAAGAGTTGGCCTAACAAAGTTAGATATTCGTTTGACGTGTCTAAGTGCGATAAAATATTCGATTTTTTACTTAAAAATCAGCTTCTGCGACTGCTGAAAGGGCAAGTCATGCCATCCGCCGACGAATTAAAAAAGTGCCCCTACTGCAAGTGGCATGATTCACATTATCACTACACTAACGATTGCAATGTTTTTGTCGGCAGGTACAATCAGCCATAGAGGAAGGACGATTGAAAATAAAAGCAAATCCAAAGATGAAATTAGATAGAGACCCTTTTCCCATGAACACCACTGATCTCGAGGGAAAGAAGGTGTTGATTCCGCCGGAACAGGCCGAGTCGACTAAAGGGAAAGCGGTCGTCATATGAGACACTCACACGCGCACACTCGTACCAAAGAATTCGGAGGTAGGAGTGTGGAAAGAAAATATTAAGCAATCATCTTCGGCCAGGCACCGTAGAAGGCCGAAGGTGACTTACAGGATGCTTTTGGACAAGCACCAACGAAGGTCCGAGAGGAGGGGTGTTCGCCCACGGGCTCTGGGACGGTCGAACCCCCTAGGAGAATGAGCCCCACGAGGGTTGAGTTTGGACCTCAAGGCCTGAACCCCTCTTCGGAGTGGATACAGCCTCCGGCAGGGTTTGGACCTCAGTGGCCAAACCCCTCTCCGGGTTGGTCCCAGCCTCTGGTAGGGTTCGGACCTCAATGGCCGAACCTCCTCTTGCTTGGCCCCAGTTTCCGGGAGGCTTCGGACCTCAGTGGCCGATCCCACTTCCTCCAAATGGGTTCCAACCTACGGGAGGATTCGGACCTCAGTGGCCGAACCCATCCCCTCCGAGGGGATTACAACCCTCGGATGGAATCAACCTCTAGTGGCCGGACCCATCTTCACCATGGGCTAGTTTACCCCCGGCCTGGCAGGACCCTTCGTTGGTCTGGTCCGAGGTATCGTCGACGTGACCAAGCTTCCAACAGGCTAACAGGTTTGGCACTCAGTGGGCGAGGCCGCTAGAGCCTCCAATGCCGCCACCCTACTGCTGGGCGATGGTTCCGACTTGGCCTCCACTACCGGAGAACTCCAGGCAGGGTCATGCTACTAACACTCACATTCCTTCTAGTGTTTCCGAGTGGCAGGTTCGAGGGCCGGCGTAGGATGATAATATTATTCACCACCTATGCGTAGTACCTCAATTGGCTCCGCGAGATGGCATCGGAAGGGATGGACGTGAAGACACCCTAGAGATTATAGTCATTAGGGTGGGATCCTAGGAGGTCCCGATCCTGAAGGGTGCCCCAATGGGACAGCGTGAAGACGCATCTCCTAAAATGAACAGAATCCCGGCTGAAGCCCGGTCTGACCAACCTACTATGGCCGGTCCGACCGGCATTACGATGGTTTTCGGCATAGGTCGGCCCGACTGGCCCGCTACGGCCAGTCCGACCGACTAGGAGCATAGGAGCTCTCATGGCAAGCACAAGACATTCAGGGATGATACAGACAAGTCCCCTTCGGTCAAAACCGCTAAAAGCAAGACCGTGGCACCCGACACCCATCCTCAGCCGTCGTGGGCACCCTTGGGGATGTCCAAGTCTTAAAAGAGGAGGTTGCAACGCTTACAGGCACAAGAGATACGAGAAGAGAAGGCCAAGGAGGCACGGGACACACTTTTTGAGGAAATCCATCCACGACTCACCATGAAGAAAGTCTGGAGACCTAGGCCGGTCATGATCAATGACTCGGCCCCCGTTGTTAGCTCCGATGATGATGACTTGCTCGATGACGACTACAATCCCGTCTTTGAGGGGCCCACTCCTCAGGCGATGGACATCGGCATCATCATGTTACCTTTCGAGTTCGCTCCACTACAGGAAGAAGCCAGTTTCGCACAGCTAGACCTTGGCCCATGGAACACCATATTTGAGAAGCCCGGAGACACGAGCCATCACCTGAGACCTCTCTACATAAGGGGGCACATCGACGGGAAGCCTATCTCGAGATTGCTCGTCGATGGCGGCGCCACTGTGAACCTAATGCCGTATTCCCTTCTGAGGAAGCTCGGCAAAGATGACGATGACCTGAAGAAGACCAACGTCACACTCAACAACTTCAACGGCGACACGACAGAAGCTAAAGGAGTACTGTCCCTAGAACTGATAGTGGGGAACAAGACGCTACCCATCGCTTTCTTCGTCATCGACGTGCAAGGTAATTATAATGTATTGCTCTAGCCTGATTGGATCCACACAAACCAATATGTGCCATCTACCTTGCACCAGCACCTGATACAATGGGATGGCGACGAGGTCGAGATAGTGCACGCAGACTCATCGGCCCACGTTAGCTTGGCCGATGCATCCAGTAACACCGCCCATGATGAGATAGAATGTTTTTTGGGGCGAGACCTCTCGGATTATGATTTTGTCAGCGTATTAGAGGGTAGGTTCATTCCTATTTCTGTGAAGCCGACCGGTGTATCTCATTTGTGTCTAAGATAGTAGAATGTTTAGTGCTAATCTTGATTGGCTAAAGTCTCGTGTGGTGCAATATCAATCTTCTCAAGACGGTATTGCCAAAGCCATTGAAGATTTTAGCGAAATAGAGAAACTAGGTCAAGGCTTCTTGTTGGCCGATCCTTTGGAACAAGTAGACATAGGAGATGGTAGTGTTCTGAGGCTGACATTTGTAAATCAGAATTTGAGTAATGATGTTGTTGGGGGAAAATATCTCATCTTCGGGGTTATTGCCAAAGCAGCATGAAGACAGCCAACCAGTTCGAAGATTGTCCGAAGGCCATCTTCGAAGGTGCTTGGAACCTGGTTCGAAGCCCGAAGGCAGGCATTGATTCGAAGTATGTCTTCGAACCAAAGCCCTTCAGGATCTTTTCTGCCAGCTAAAATGGAAGACTTATCTTCTATCCTATTAAATTAGTCTTTTACCATTTTAGCCCTATTAAGGAAGCTGAATAGTTTCCTTAATGTCGGTTGTAATAGAGGGGTAAATAGGTCTTTTCCTTAATGTTTAGGCCTATAAATACCCCCCATTTCATCCTGTAATGGGGACCGATTACAAGTGAATCAATACACACTTTCGAACTATTCTAAGTTATTATCCTTTCGGAGGCTTAGAACAGTTTGCTTCGCAAACACTTCGTTTGTTAGTTTCTTTTCTACAGAAACCTGTTAGCGTAATCTTTTACGCCAACAGTTGGCGCCGTCCGTGGGGAACCTAGTCCAAAAAACTTCGTTCTCTACCAACCTCTTGCATCATGCCTCCTAAGCGGAGCGCACCTCGCAATCCCATTCGGAGGTCCTCTCGGATCTCCGGAGAGATACCCTTCGACACAGTCGAAGTCGGAGGGTCTTCGACTATCCCTCCACCTCAAACTCCGCAAGGGGCTTCTATCCCTCGAGGATACGAAACCTCTCCACCAACCCCTTCTACACTCCGACCGCCCGGAGCCACTCTGCCACCCTCCATTCCGATTCGAACTGATCATACCAGTTCTCAAGACCCGGAAGGTCCTTCCGGAGGAGATGAAGATAGCCTTGGAGACATGGCCACTCAAATGGCCAATCTTCAAGCCGAGGTAGCGAGGTGGCGACAGGAGGCTGCGAACAGGCTTCGCCCTCAAGCCACCCCAGCTATCCCCGAAGTGCACGAAGACGACGATCTTGATTATCCCGAAGCCCCGGAGAATGCTTCTTACGACAATGAATCTCCGTTGCATCCCGAGCTTCAGAAGGTTCGCTTCGATCCGAGGTTCAAAGCTTCGAAGCTTTGCAAGTATGCCGGAGACGAAGATCCCAGTGAGTTTGCACGTTCTTATGCCCTAGCAATTGAGGCTAGCGGCGGAGACAGAGAAACTATGGCGAAGTGCTTCCCGTTAGCCCTTCAAGGAGTGGCGTTGAGATGGTTCTGGTCTTTAAAACCAGGATCAATCACGTCATGGTTACAGTTGAAGAAGAAGTTCATAAGTAACTTTCAGGGCACCTTCGTGCCCCCCATGTCGACAGGAAGCCTTTTCCAAGTGAAACAGCTCCCCGGAGAAACATTGAGGCAGTACTTCAAGCGCTTCGCTCACACGAAGTCGCAAATTCGGGGGCTATCCACATCCTCGGTGGTTGATGCGGCTCGGGAAGGCGTCAGTCATAAAGGCCTTCTGGATAAATTGCATCGGAAGAGCATCGCCACAGTATCACAGTTGATGTCGTACTTCGAGGAGTACTCAAAGTCGGAAGAAGGTTGGCTTCGGAGGACTACTGCTACTTCGACAGTGTTGACAGAAGTTAAAGCAGAAGTGAAGACTTCGGCTCAGCCGCAAGAACCAGTCCCCGAAGTGCAACATGATAGAAGAAGAGGGCAAAAGCACCCTCGTTCTGAGGTCTTAAACATTGCACCCCCGCAGAAGTTTACACCAAGAGCTCCACAGTCTGCGGGGAACAAGTCCAGCGGCTGGAGGCCGCCAGGGAAAACGGCTGGCAAGGGCCAGACCCTTTTTTGCTGTATTCATGGAGAGAATCGAAGCCATGCAACTGACACCTGCAAGGCTATTCTTACCCTTCGGGGAGAATACTTGGAGAGAACTTCGGGTCAAGGTAGTACCGACCGAAGTCCAGCAGCAGCAGTGCGCTCGGAGCCGGTCCAGGCTGTGGCGCGGATAGAAAATTTTGATGCTGCAAGGCATCCTCCGGTGGTCAATGTTATGCCACCTCCGAAGCAAGAAGAAGGGCAAGATAGAGGGAAGAGAGTAGTTCTCCCTATCTCCGGAGGAGGTACCCTCGGAAGCATGTCCAAGAGACAGCGAAGAGAGTACGTTCGAGAAGTAGGCCACATTGGGACTTCGTCATCTGCAGCTGCAATGCCGAAGTGGTCTCATGTTCCAATATCTTTCTCTGCGGAGGATGCAGCTGGTATCAAGTTCCCGCATGCAGATCCATTGGTTATCACTGCTGATATTGCAGGGACTGAAGTCCGAAGGGTGCTAATTGACGGAGGTAGCTCGGCAGATATCATATTTGTACAAGCCTTCGATCAGTTATGCATTTCCCGAAAGCATCTCCTCCCAGCGGCTCGTCCTCTGCAAGGCTTCGCAGGACCTCCGCTAGATGCACTTGGCCAGATAGGCCTGGAAGTAACCTTCGGAGAAGGTTTACTAGCCCGAACTGAGGAAGTTATCTTTGATGTGGTAGATGCCCCGTATGCTTATAATGTTATCTTTGGGCGAGGCATGTTGAATCAGTTCGGAGCTGTGGCGCATCACAATTACTTGTGCATGAAGATGCCCACACAATCGGGAGTTCTGACAATCTTCGGAGATCAAGCCATAGCTCGGAGAGCAGAATATGGTCATGGTCCTCCTCTTGATCCGAGGCAAGTAAACAGTGTCCAAGATAATAGAGAAATTTTTTCAGCCTCCTCCGAAGCTTCGAAGAAGTCATTTCCAAGACCAAGTCCCGAAGGAGAGATTGCAACGAAGGTCATTGTCAAAGATGGTAAAGAATACACTTTTCAGTTTGGTAAAGATTTACCTCTCGAAGTTGCAACTTCCTTGGAAAAGGTTGTAGGAGAAAATTTGGATGTCTTCGCCTGGTCTGACGAAGATATCACCGGAGTCGATCGGGATATTATTGAACACAGCTTGCTTGTAAACCCGAAGGCCCGGCCTGTTCGACAAGGGCTCCGGAAGATGTCCGCAGAGAGAGCTGCTCTAGCTAAGGACGAAGTTAAAAAACTGTTGAAGGCTGGGATTATCAGAGAAGTGGCCCATACAGAGTGGTTAGCCAACCCAGTTTTCGTCAGGAAGAAGTCCTCCGGAAAGTGGCGCATGTGCATTGATTTCACATCTCTGAATAAAGCGTGCCCACGTGACCCCTACCCCATGCCCCGAATTGATCAGCTAGTTGACTCCACTGCAGGTTCGGAGTTACTAAGCTTCCTTGACGCGTATTCTGGTTATCATCAAATATGGTTGAAGCGCGAAGATGAAATCAAGACGAGCTTTGTAACTCCTTCGGGAGTCTTCTGCTATGTAAGAATGCCCTTCGGCCTAAGAAATGCCGGGGCTACTTTTTCAAGATTAGTTGCTAAGGCTCTAGGTCATCAACTAGGTCGCAATGTGGAGGCCTATATGGATGATATTGTAATAAAGAGTGCTTTAAAGCACCAACATAGCCTAGACTTAGCAGAAACATTCAATAGCCTTCGGGCATGTGGGATCCGCCTTAACCCCGAAAAATGTATATTCGGAGCTAAGGCTGGAAAGTTGTTAGGGTACTTAGTTTCAAGCAGGGGAATTGAAGCTAGCCCTACTCAAATAACTGCGCTGCAGAAGATGGCTCCTCCAGAGAATTTAAAGCAAGTGCAAAAGCTGACTGGACGTCTGGCCGCACTTAGCAGGTTTTTGTCAAGGTCTGCGGAGAGGAGTTTGCCAATTTTTAAAGCTTTGAAAGGGTCCGAAGATTTTGCATGGACACCGGAGTGTCAGAAAAGCTTCGAAGATATTAAAGATTATCTCAGCAATCTTGCTACACTTACGGTGCCTATTGCGGACGAAACCTTACTTCTGTATCTTGCAGCCACAGGCTCAGCAGTCAGCGCAGTCCTTGTCAGAGAAGCTGATATCAATGGGAAGTTGGTCCAAAATCCTGTCTATTTTGTATCCGAAGCATTGTCAGGAGCGAAGACAAGATACTCCGAACTTGAGAAGTTCGTTTATGCTCTGATAATGGCTTCGAGGAAGCTAAGACATTATTTTTTGGCTCACAATGTAATTGTACCAACTTCGTATCCTTTAGGAGATATGCTCCGAAGCAAAGATTCCACTGGAAGAATTGGAAAGTGGGCAGTAGAACTAGCACCCTTCGGCATATCTTTCCTGGCAAGGACAGCTATCAAATCTCAAGTCCTAGCAGACTTCGTAGCAGAGTGGACTCCACCTGCGAAGTTGACTCCGGAGAAATCAGATGACGAAGTTTGGACTATTTACTCCGATGGGGCTTTTCAAGCATCCGGAGCAGGCATTGGGGCAGTATTAATTTCACCATCAGGACAAAGAGCAATGTACTCCGCAAGACTCAACTTTAAGTCTACCAATAATATAGCGGAGTACGAAGGAATATTATTGGGACTCCGGAAAGCACGTGCTCTAGGGGCTACAAGAATAATTATAAAAACAGATTCTCAGATAGTAGCAGGGCACGTAGACAAAAGTTTTCAAGTCCGACATCCACAGCTTGCAAAATACTTGGAAGAAATTCGTAAGATCGAAGCACATTTCAAGGGTATTTCCATTCGGAGTATACCAAGAGCTGAAAACGTGCAAGCGGACATTTTAGCGAAGGCTGCTGCCGGAGCTGTGGATGTGCCTGACGAAGCTTTCTATGAGGAGCTCAATATACCTTCGGTGCCACAAGTTGCTTCTGCAGAGATTCTCTGCATTCCTAGTGCAGATTGGAAAGATTCAATCATAGAACTCTTGCAAGGAGGAACGAATTTGCCCGAAGAGCCCCAATTGTCAAGGTTAAAGCTCAGAGCAAGAAACTATCAGTTAATCAACGGTATATTATACAAGGCCGGAGTATGTTCCCCTCTACTCCGATGTATATCTCAAGCCGAAGGCCAAGAAATTCTTCGAGAAATTCACGAAGGCCTTTGTGGAAGTCATTTAGCCCCTAGAGCTCTGGCAGGAAAAACACTTCGCCAGGGGCTTTATTGGCCCACAATAACAGCTGATGCGGAGAGCTTAGTCCGCACTTGCCAAGGATGCCAGTGGATGGGTCGACGAAGTCATCGCCCACCAACAGCTCTTCAAGTCATTGCTCCAGTATGGCCTATGGCCAGATGGGGTATGGATCTAATTGGTCCCTTTCCGTTAGCAAAGGGAAATCTGAAGTTCGCAGTGGTAGCTATTGAATATTTCTCTAAGTGGGTGGAAGCAGAGCCCTTAACAGCTATCACTTCGAATAATGTACAGAAATTCTTCTGGAAAAACATTATTTGCCGGTTCGGAGTGCCTAGATATCTCACAGTTGATAATGGAACACAGTTCGACGCAGAACCCTTCAGGAAGTTTTGCGAAGACCTAGGCATTCAACTATGTTTTGCTGCAGTGAGACATCCTCAGTCAAATGGAGCAGTTGAGCGAGCCAATGGAAATATCTTGTCAGGGCTAAATCGAAGAATAGTAGGACTATCAAAAGGACTGTGGACCGAAGAGCTTCCGAAGATTCTGTGGTCCATTCGGACTACGCAAACAAGGTCCACAGGGTTTACTCCGTTCAGACTGCTATTCGGAGATGAAGCTATGACTCCAACGGAGCTCAAAGGGGGATCACTTCGCAGCACCGAACCAGATATCGAAGAAGAAAGACAAGCTTCGTTAGATTTGTCAGAAGAGACAAGGCTTCGAGCTGTAGCCAATTTATCAAAGTATCATCAGCAGACGAAGACTTGGTATGACCCGAAGGTTAAGCTCAGCGAGTTAAGGCCAGGTCATCTTGTTCTACGAAGCATTATAGCACCAGGGAAGCTAGGCAATAAATGGGAAGGTCCATATCTAATCGTCCGCTCGGGGCGCCCTGGTTCATTTAAATTAGCTAATTTAGAAGGTGAAGAGTTAGCACACACTTGGCATGCGGAGCACCTAAAGCGATACTTCGCATAAGGGCTCCTTGTAATTCGCTTGTAATCACCTCTAAATTAATAAAGCATACACCCTGTGGCTTGCCTTCCCCTTGACACTCCTAGTCTCCCGAGCGGACGCGCTGGGACGGAAGTCGTTCGAGAGGGAAGTGTCATCAAGCAGGGCTGTATTTCCGGACTTCGTACCCTTAAAGTCGAAGCCTCCGGTGTGGTGGCTGAAATCCATCCGGAGCCCAAGCTGATACCTTGTAGGCATCCGTAAAAGAGCCAATACCACATTCTATGGAGTCCAAGCTTCGGCTGGTAGACTTCCGTAAAAAGAGCCGAAGGTGGCCAAAATCTGCGGAGTCCAAGCTGCAGCTTGTCAGACTTCCGTAAAAAGAGCCGAAGGTGGCCAAATTCTGCGAAGTCCAAGCTCCGGCTGGTAGACTTCTGCAAAAAAGAGCCCAAGTGGCCAAATTCTGCGAAGTCCAAGCTCCGGCTGGTAGACTTCTGAAAAAAAGAGCCCAAGTGGCCAAATTCTGCGAAGTCCAAGCTCCGGCTGGTAGACTTCTGCAAAAAATAGCCGAAGGTGGCTACAATTTCTGCGAAATCCAAGCTCCGGCTGGTAGATTTCTGCAAAAAACAGCCGAAGGTGGCTAAAGCAAAACAGCATTTAAGCCATGAGCTTCGAATGTTTGTTCATATGCGTCCAAAGTGACAAATTTTTTAAGACACTAAAGTGTCCTGGAAGTTATCTCAATTGATTTCTTTCATGAAATAAACAAAGGTACCAAGCTACCATTCTTCTGACTGCAAAGGTCGAAGACATTTTATAAGATTTCAAAACATCTTTAAAAATGACAGAGGGGCTCCGAACCCCCAAGAAAAAATTATACTCCGAAGTTTTTTTTTCTTTGCGCATAACCATCTTTGAATACAATTCGAAGTTGCTTATACCCAAAGAGGGGCTAGTAATATGGAGACAATTTTAAATCGGCATTCATTATTGAAACAAATGTGTTTACAGATTACATTATGAAAAATTGGTATCTATACCAAGAAGGAATCGGAGACCTCTTCGGTCCCGAGAGCTAGGGGTGGAACGACTAGTTCCAACATCGGAAGTTCTAAGAACTTTACGTTTAACTCTCTTCCTCCCCTTCGAAGCTCTAAAATCCTTCTGCTCTTGTTGAAGCTCGGCCCAAGTTCGAAGCCGCTCGGGGCTTCTTTCCCAGCTTCTAAGATCTTCAGATTTTTTATTTTGGGCTTCACCTTCGTCTTCGGACCAATTAGTGTCTTCAGAAGACGAGGTGTTTGCGTCGATCTCTTTATCTTCCTCTTTAATATAAGACAATACGTCTTTGATTACTTCGGGCGCAATAACGCCGGAGTCATCTCGAGGGATAAGGAATCGAGGACGCTTATAACTCTTTAGAAGTTCGAAGGTGTTCCACAGTGAGCGAAGTTCGCTGTTAAGCTCTAACACTTCGATATCTTCGATAAGAGGCAAAGCCTAAAAATATGACAAACAAGATTTTCATTGATAAATGTTTACAAGCACAAAGCTTTATACGGTTAAAAATCCTAAAACATTCCTAAACCTGTGGGTTTGAAGGAGGTTGGCTGCTCGAAGCTTGGCTCCGAACATGCTTCTGGCGTTGGCCTTCATCAATCCAAGCCTTGATCGCAGATCGACCTTCGGCTCTCCACGAAGTTTGGAAGGCCCGCCAAGCAGCAGCTACACTTTCGGAAGGTTTGAGAAGTCGATCGTCGTCGAAGGTGATTGGACCTCTTCCTGCGTCCGGAGTTATTGATCGGCCCAAATCCTCGTAATAGCGAAGTAGACCAACAGCAGACACTTGTCCGGAGAGTTCTCCGTATCTAATGCCCGCCGTCTTCATCTGCTTCGCCACCCCTTGGATTCTTTTCAACCGGCGCAAAAGGCTGATGTTATCATCAGAAGGAAGAATTCCAGTAGTACCGAAGTACTCCAGGACTTCTAACAACTGATTCATAACCTCTGCAGCCACCTTCTCAGACTTCAACTTATCTTCGTTCAATGCATCCTTCGTCGAAGTAACTTCGTCCAAAACCCCAGAAAGCCTAGCATTCTCAGTGGTCAAAGTGTTTTTCTGTGTCAACAATTGGCTAGCTTCCTCTTCAAGCCGGACGAGCCTAGACCCTGCAGTAGCATACTCAGCCCGCAGTTTGTCAACCTCTGCTCGAAGCACAATCCTTTCTGCTTCGAGTTCTTTCTTTGCAGCTTCCAAGCTTTTCCTGGCCCTTCGCTCTGTTAATATTATATTATCCATTTGAGTCACTCGACTTTCAGAGATGTTAAAATTCCTTTGAAGAGTGCTATTTTCTTCCCGAAGCCGAGCGATTTCTTCGTCGTTGCATAGACTTGCAGCTCGGGCCAAGACAGTTTGCTGTCAAAATAGAAAATCAAAGTAAATATTCATTTGAAGATAAATTCTATAATAATTTGCAGTTGCTTCGTACCTGATAAGCTGTACGTTCAATAATGGCATTAAGCTCCGTCCTGTCAGCCTTACGCAGGATGGCCACTAATTCGGTCTCCCCTATCTCACGACTAGCTCGATCCAAAGGTTCGAGCAAAGTCCGAAGACCAGTTGTTTGCCCTAAGAAAGGAGCCAGCAAGGGGAGCATGCTTATTGCCTCTTGGTCATCTTCGTTCAACGAAGGACCGGAGCTTTGGCCTGCGGTCTTCGGAGCCACTGGAGTTTGAGCCTCCCTGGAAGATTGGCTCTCGTCTGTTGAATCAGACGGAGTTGATTCGGAGCTTATAGCAGGCAGGGGCTCTATTTGTCTTTTGCCTCTTCCAGGCCCCTTTTGAGTAACTTTCGGGGCTGGCTCCGAAGTCGTCGAAGGCTCAGGAATTATTTCCTCCTGGCGGACTTCTTCCATAGGAGTGGGTTCTGCAAAATAATCAAAAGTATTATACATAGTATAAAAATTCAAATAAATACAAAAATTCTTCGAAATCTACCTTCGGCAGTCCGTGGAGGAGTCATTGTCGGACTGTTTGGTGGATCGAAAGCTAATTCTTCATCTGAATCAGCCGTTGAATCATGGACTGCAGGAGCATCGTCCTGGGTAGTCCTCGCTGCTTCTTCGGGAATCGAAGCCATAGTGACTTCGACCCCACTTTCATTCACAGGAACTTCGTCCTGAGCTACATCTTCTTGAACTACCGAAGTCCTTGGTTGATCAACATTTTCTCCGGACTCCGGTATGTTTGCAGGTACTCCAGCTTGTGCAGTCCTTTGAGTTTCATTTTCTTCCATCAGCTGCACAAGTAACCTTTCCATTTCTTCTTGAGAGTCGGAAACCGAAGCTCTTGAACTCGAAGGTGCAGGATTTGAAGGTGTGAGGTTCTTCGGTTTCCGAGCCACCTTCTTCACCGGAGTTTTTGCTGAGCTTGAAGTTCCAGCTTCGGCTTTCCTTTTTTGAGGCCCTTTCTCCAAAGGCGCCCAATCCATCAGAGGGGGAGGAGTGAGTTTTAGCATTCCCCATACTCTGTTAAATCTTTCCCAACTCCCAACCAGCTTAATTCGCCACTCTTTTTCGGTCGGAGTTGGAACACCCAAGATTTTTTCCGAAGCCCTTATAATCTGTTCTGAAGTAACAGGGGCTGAAGACTCTACAAAATAAATAATTCAAGTCAATTTTTCTTCGAAGTAAATATGTTTAATGCATGTTGTTTTCGAAGTTACCTGTAGGACTTGAAGTCAAGTTAATTCTGCGAAGACCACCTTCGGAATCATCTTCGAAGATAATAGGCCAGTCAGCCATCAACGGAGGAATTTGAAGGCCGATGAACTCTTCGGCCAAATCCCGCATACTGAGTCTTCGGCTAACTTTTTCAAGCAAGTTCAGACGGGCTTCGAATTGGCCTTCGTCAGGACGCACCAAAGCTTCTTTTCGGAATTGGATTTCTCTAAGAGGTCCGGCCAGAGGATTGCTTGCCCCGACTTCGGCATAGAACCATTTCAAAATCCAGTCGGTGTACCACCTAGCGTTGATGGCTTTAGCAGGAAAGCGAAGGGCGTACTCATCCCGAAGTCTAAAGTTGATACTGCCAAAAGACGTTACTACTTTTTCACCTCCGGGAGCTACGAAGGTTTTTGGCTGGCAGGTTGCTCTATGTAATGCAGCGAAGATTTCCGCCCTTCCTTCACATCCTTCGGCTCTTAAGGCCCATTCAAAAATAGCTAATCTAGCTACTGCGTTCGGAGATAATTGAGGGAGAGTTATATGGAACAGTTCGAGTACCTCTGCCAGAAAGTCCACTGCAGGAAGTCCCAAACCGGCTTCGAAAAAAGCTTCGAACACTACTACTTCTCCGGGTCTGGGCACTGGAATCACTTCTTTCCCTGGTTTTCGAATCATAACTCCCGCACCAATATTTCCTCCTACTGCCATTGCCAAGGACTCTCTTTTGCAGGTTGAAGCTCCTAATTCGAAGGATTGGTCCAAATATTTGGTCGATGGAGGGCACAGACCTTGATCATCGGCGATTTGGGGATTTTTTCCCTTTGCCGCCATGGAAGTTGTCGCCTGCATCGAAGGCGTCGCCGCCACTGTTGCCGCTGCCGCTGCCGCAGCCGCTTGTTGACGAGCCAAGGTCGAAGGAGGTGCAAAGCCTTTGGTTTTCGCCATCGCAATTGCTGGATCGATCTGAGAGAGTGGGGACTAGGGCTCAAGAACTCAAAAGCTAGGGCTCAAGAACTCAAAGGGCTCAAAAGGCTTTTGACTGAGAACAAGCAGTGAAAAGGTAATCGAGTAAGTTCTGGAGTTCTTTATTTATAGTCTAACTTTCCGTTTGTTACCGTTTGGGCTCTGCCCTTTCGCATTCCCGCCTGTTATTTTCCTCCGAAAATAACGCTTCGTATAACTCCGTTAGAAACAGAAACTAACGGCTATATTTTCTAAGTCTAAAAAGACTTTCGAACTTCCTGAGTCAGTTCTAAGATAGTTCAAAAAGTAATTACCTTATGACTGATTCGAAGTTCATGTCTTCATGTATTTCGAAGATAAAACAAAAATCAATAACCCCTATGATTGGTTATCTTTTCTTTCCGTATACTGCTCTCCTAACGTTACAGGTCGAACGGAGAAGCGTATTCGAGGGGCTACTGTTGGGGGAAAATATCTCATCTTCGGGGTTATTGCCAAAGCAGCATGAAGACAGCCAACCAGTTCGAAGATTGTCCGAAGGCCATCTTCGAAGGTGCTTGGAACCTGGTTCGAAGCCCGAAGGCAGGCATTGATTCGAAGTATGTCTTCGAACCAAAGCCCTTCAGGATCTTTTCTGCCAGCTAAAATGGAAGACTTATCTTCTATCCTATTAAATTAGTCTTTTACCATTTTAGCCCTATTAAGGAAGCTGAATAGTTTCCTTAATGTCGGTTGTAATAGAGGGGTAAATAGGTCTTTTCCTTAATGTTTAGGCCTATAAATACCCCCCATTTCATCCTGTAATGGGGACCGATTACAAGTGAATCAATACACACTTTCGAACTATTCTAAGTTATTATCCTTTCGGAGGCTTAGAACAGTTTGCTTCGCAAACACTTCGTTTGTTAGTTTCTTTTCTACAGAAACCTGTTAGCGTAATCTTTTACGCCAACAGATGTAAAGGCTGAAGTAATAAAATTGCTTCGATCGTATGTTGATTGCTTCGTGTGGGACTATAGTGAGATGCCCTGGTTAAGCCGAGAGCTTGTTGAGCATCGACTCCCCATCAAACCCGGGTTTAGGCCTTATAAGCAGCTGCCGCGCCGTTTTAATTCGGCCATCTATGACCGAGTTAAATAAGAGGTTGAACATCTATTAGTGGCAAGTTTTATTAGGCCATGCAGGTACGCGGAATGGGTCACTAACATCGTGCCTGTCGAGAAGAAGGAGAGTGGCAAGATCCGCATCTGCGTCGACTTCAGGGATTTGAACAAAACCACTCCGAAAGATGAGTATCCCATGCCAATAGCTGACATGTTGATCAACGATGCCTCGGGACACAAGGTACTAAGTTTTCTTGACGGCAACGCTGGTTATAATCAAATCTTTATGGCCGAAGAGGACGTTTTTAGAACGGCCTTTCGCCGCCCCAGTTTTGTCAGCTTGTTTCAGTGGGTAGTAATGATGTTTGGTTTAAAGAATGCTGGCGCCACATACCAACGTGCCATGAACTTAATCTTTCATGACTTGCTAGGACTTATGTTAGAGGTTTATATAGATGATGTTGTGGTCAAATCAGACGCTATGGAGAACCACCACGCCGATTTAAGAGTTGCTTTCGAAAGAATGCGCCAGTATGGCTTAAAAATGAACCTGCTCAAGTGTGCTTTTGGCGTGTCGGTGGGTAAGTTCTTTGGATTCATGATTCAAGAAAGAGGCATTGAAATCAATCCTAAGAGTCTTGAGAAAATTAGAGGATGTGTAGCGCCGACATGTAAGAAAGACGTGCAGAAACTGCTAGGCAAGGTTAATTATTTGCGACGCTTTATATCTAACTTGTCTAGCAAAATTGATGCTTTTGTCACGATACTCCGGCTAAAAAATGAAGCCGAGTTCACTTGGGGGGCAAGCCAGCAACGTGCCTTTGAGAATATCAAAGAGTGCTTATCAACGCCGCCAGTAGTGAGTGTGCCGAAGGCCGGGATTCCATTTCAGCTTTATATTGCCGTGGAGGAGAGTGTGATTGGAGCCGTGTTGACTCAAGACATTGAAGGAAGAGAGTACATCATCACCTTCTTGAGTCATCGACTTCTAGATGCCGAGACAAGGTACGTGTTTGTGGAGCATTTGTGTTTATCCCTTTATTATGCGTGTACCAAATTGCGTCACTATCTTCTCCCTAGCACATGTGTCGTCACTTGCCAAATGGATGTCATAAAGTACATGTTGAAAAAGCCGATTCTAAGTGGTAGAATCGGCAAGTGGGCGTATGCGTTAATTGAATATGATTCGGCTTATGAACCATTGAGAGCTATGAAAGGCCAAGGCGTTGCTAATTTTATAGTAGATCACCATGTAGACGTCAATTAGGGCGATGAAGTCGCTTTGATTGAAGTATTACCATGGAAACTTTATTTCGATGGTTCGGCTTGCAAAAATGGCCGAGGTGTTTTCAAAAGATTTTCATACTCGTCGACCGATAAGCCATCTTTCTTTAACACTCTTAAAGAGCCAAGATCTACTTCTACAGGTAGAGCGGCTTCTTGTCCATACACCAACTCATATGGACTAACTTTGGTAGTACTGTGCTTTGCAATTCTACAAAGCCCATAGTGCCTTGGAGAGCACTTCATGCCACCTTTTAGGGAATTCTTCAATTTTCTTCCTAATGAGCTTAATCACGGTTTTATTACTAGACTCAGCCTGACCATTGGCCTGAGCATAGTAGGGGGGAGAGTTTATCAACTTAATACCATAATATTCAGCGAAGTCCCTCACTTCTTTAGAAACAAATGAACTACCTTGATCTGTAGTGAGAGTTTAAGGAATACCGAATCTATGTATAATGTGTTTCAAGATAAAGTCAAGTACCTCAGCGTGAGTCATGTTCTTGAGAGGTACGACCTCGGTCCACTAGGTGAAGTAATCCGTCGCCATCAACACGAACCAATGCCCTTTCGAGGAAGGAGGGTGAATTTGGCCGATGAAGTCTAAACCCCAACCTCGAAACGACCATGGCTTGACAATAGGGTTAAGTAATGAAGCAGGAGCTAATTGAATGTTGCCAAACTTCTGACATGCTTTACACCCTCTATAATACTTAAAACAATCCTCAGTCATAGTCGGCCAGTAGAAACCCGCTCTTTTGAGCATCCGACTCATTTTCTGGGCCGACTGATGAGTGCCACAAAGTTCTTCATGGACTTCTCCCATAGCCACCTAGGATCATTCGTGGTCTAGACACTTTAACAGTACTCCATCAACGGTTCGATGATACAATGTGTCTTCTAGCAACACAAATTTAAACGATTGCCGCCGAACTTTCCTATCAACCCTTTGGTTAGGGTCTCTCAAATACTGGACGATTGGAGTTCTCCAATCGCCCATATGGGCTTCCGAGGGTTTCGCTAGCTCACTCCCTGAAAAAAATATCTAGGCTACTGATTTCGGGGTGTCCCCCGAGCCCTTCCTGCTTCTGCCGAAGCCTAGCTGGACTGGCCGCGCGGAGCGCATCAGGCCGAAGCCCCCCGTTGGATGGTCCGGGCTCCTAGAATCCCTCACTAACCCGAGGACTTCGGCTCATGGTCTCCGGCGTGCCAGACCCTTCGGTGGGCGGAGTACTCTGGTCCCGGAACCTCGGCGGGTGGTAGTCTCCGGCAGCCAGAGGGGTCCGACCCGGAGGGTGCGCCTGTCCAAAGTCACTGGCTTCAGCAGTGAGACCAAACATCGGCTTCTCCCGTACAGAAAATTTTCCTCTCCTGACTTGGTAACTAGATACTTGCTGAGCCAAATCATTTGCATTTGAATTGGCCTCTCTTGACACATGAGAAATTTTGAAGTCATCAAAAGTAGCAACTATGTCCAGGCACTTCTCCAAGTAGCTATTTAGCAAGCCGTTAAAACATTGAGCACTCTTAGCCACTTGTTGTACTACTAACGGGGAATCACCATGCGCATGAACATGTTTAACACCCATGGATTCTAACAATTCAAGCCCTAGCAGTAAAGCCTCGTATTCGGCTTGGTTGTTGGTAGATGGAAATTCTAAACGAGCCAAGGTTTCAAAGTGCGCTCCGCTAGGTGATATGAGAACCACTCCAATACCTTGGCCATTTTTGCAAGCTGAACCATCAAAGTAAAGTTTCCACGGCATTACCTCAATCAAAGCAACATTGTCGCTCCAACTGACGTCTATGTGGTGATCAACTATAAAGTTGGCTATGATCTGGCCTTTCATAGCTCTTAGGGGTTCATAGGCCAAATCATATTCAATCAAAGTGTAAACCAACTTTCCGATTCTTCCACTTAGAATCGGCTTTTGCAACATGTGTTTTATAACATCGGTTTGGCAAACGACAACACATATAGTAGGGAGAAGATAGTGGCACAACTTGGTGCACGCATAGTAAAGTGATAAACACAAACGTTCCACAAACGCGTACCTGGTCTCAGCGTCCAGTAGGCGGCGGCTCAAGAACGTGATGATGTACTCTTTTCCTTCTACCTCTTGGGTTAGAACGACCCCGATCACGCTATCTTCAGCAGCGATGTACAGCTAAAACGGAATCCCATCTTTGGGTGCTCTCACCACAGGCGGCGATGACAAGCACTCCTTGATTTTTCTCAAAGGTGCTTTACTAGCTTGCCCCCCAAGTTAACTCAGCCTCATTCTTCAGCCGGAGTATGGGGACAAAGGCATCAATCTTGCCAGACAAGTTAGATATAAAGCGACGCGAATAATTCATCTTGCCTAGCAACTTTTGCACATCTTTTTTGCATGTCGGCGCCGTAACGTTTCTAATTTTCTCAAGCCTCTTAGGATCAATCTATATGCCTCTTTCATGAATCATGAAACCTAAGAACTTACCCGCTAACACGCCAAAAGCACATTTGAGTGGGTTCAGTTTTAAGCCATACTGTCGTATCCTATCAAAAGCAACTTTCAAATAGGCTAAATGGTTTCCCATAGCGTCCGATTTGACTACAATATCATCAATGTAAACTTCTAACATAACTCCTAGCAAGTCATGAAAGATCAAGTTCATAGCAACTTGATACGTGGAGCTAGCATTTTTCAAACCAAAAGTCATAACGACCCACTCGAATAAACCGACAAAACCAGGGCATTGAAAGGATGTCTTGTAGATATCCTCTTTGGCCATAAATATTTGATTATAACCAGCATTGCCGTCAAGAAAACTTAGTACCTTGTGTCCTGAAGCATCGTTGATTAGCATGTCGGCTATCGGCATCGGATACTCGTCCTTCGAAGTGGCCTTGTTCAGATCCCTAAAATCAATACATACTCGTATCTTGCCGCTCCCTTTCTTTTCTACAGGAACAATGTTAGCGACCCATTCTGCGTACCTGCATGGCCTAATAAATTCAGCTTTGAGCAGTCGCTCTATTTCTTCTTTAACTCAGTCATAGACGGCCGAGTTAAAGCGACAAGGAGGCTATTTATAAGGCCTAAATCCGGACTTGATAGGTGGTCGATGCTCTACGAGCTCACGGCTTAGTCCCAACATCTCGCTATACTCCCATGCGAAACAATCGACATACGACCGAAGCAACCTTATTACTTCGGCCTTTTCATCAGGTTGTAAATGTTGGTTTACAAAATTCGGCCTCGGGATGCTACCGTCACCTATGTCAACTTCTTCTAAGGGATCGGCCGACGCAAAACCTTGTCCTAATTTCTCTACTTCGCTAAAGTCCTCGATGGCTTCGGAGATACTGTCTTTAGTAGACTGATACTGCTCTACATGATACTTTAGCCAATCCAGATTACTCTTGCTAGACATGACTACTAATATGAAAATAGTCATGCTACACCAGCCGGCTTCATAGACACTGGTACAAAACGTCCTCCAGACATGCTGACAAAATCGTAATCTGAAAGATCTCTACCTGACATACACTCTACCTTGTTGTGAACGGCGTCAACTGACACATCGTCCAATGCCACTTTGGCCGAAGTGTCTGCGGGTATGACTTCTACATCATCGTCATCCCACTGAATTAGGCACTGGTGCAAAGTATAAGGAATGCAGCAATTTGCGTGAATCCAGTTATGCCCAAGCAGCACGCTGTAGTTACCTTGTACATCGACGACGAAGAATGCTGTTGGCAATGTCTTGTTGCCTACTGTCAACTCCATGGAGAGCACGCCTTTGTCCTCGGAACTCTCGCCGTTGAATCCATTGAGCATCAAGTTCATCTTCTTCAGATCATCCTCGTCCCTACCAAGTTTCTTCAATAGCGAGTAAGGCATTAAGTTAACAGTGGTGCCACCGTCAACAAGCATCTGGGAAATCGGCTTTCTGTCAATGTGACCCCTGATGTAGAGAGGCTTTAGATGGCGAGCCGAGTCCTCGGGCTTCTCAAAGATAGCGTTGCGTGGGCCGAGGTTCAACTGAGCGACCTCTGCCTCATGCTATGGTAGAGCGAATTCGACGGGTAGCATGATGACATTGATGTCCATCGCCTGGGGTGCAGGCCCCTCGGAGATGGGCGAGTAGTCGTTATCAAGCATGTATTCCTCGTCATCACTCAGACTAGGAGCCGGGTTGGTCATCTTAACCAGCTTCATCCTCCATACCTGTCTCATCATTGGTTGAGGGCAGATTTCTTCAAAAATAGCATCGCGCTCGTCCTCGGCCTTCTTCTCGCGCATCTCTTGTGCCCATAGTCGTTGTAGATGCCTCTTTTGTAATTTGGACATGCCTGGAGGTGCCCAAGATGGTTGTGGCTTGGTGCCAGGTGCCACTGCCTAGTTCCTGTCAACTCTAGCTGAAGTGGTACTGCCCACCTCGGCCTCGTGCACTCTATATTCGGAGGAGCCTTCACTACAGACCCCAGCAATCAGACCGGCCTCATTCGGCCGATCGGACCAGGCTTCGGCACGGGATTCGGCCGAAGCAGGGGACTTACCTTCGTCAGACTTCGGTGATGGGGCCTTCGGGATTGGGACTTCCTGAGACCCTACTCTGACTATGATAGCTTTGGACTCCCTATCCTTTGCCCCTTCGCGCCCGTATCCTTGAACTTCGCCGAGCTGGCTCAGAAGTACTACGGACAGCCTGTGGATGATGCCTCCCTCCGCTGCGTCTGTTTGTCCCTGCCATTCATAATACTCCGAAGGAAAACAAGGCATAGTTTTAAGTTGTAGAGGGTACTCCAGCTGTGATACATATAAAGCCCACGGAGTCTCCACCTAGTTGTACAGCGGAGGCATCGGCGGCTCCAGCAGCTTTGCCCACTATGGGCCAAACCTGTTACCTAGAGGGGGGTTCGGTAGAGTCGACGGTGTCTCGGACCATATCAGTGAGGGGTCCTACTAGGCTGGAGGTACGTTCGGCCAATGTGGGCTGAAGCCTCCTGTCGAAGGGTCTGTCCAAAGTGGTGCGGGGTTCGGCCATTGGGGGCCAAACTCGCTCCGCATGAGGTTCGGCCACTGGGGTCCAAAGCTACTGTGTGGGGATTCGATCATTGAGGTCCGAAACCACTGTACAGAGTGTTAGACCACTGTGGCCCGAAGTCACCGTGCGGAGGGTTTGGCCATTGCTGTCCGAAACCGTCATGAGGAGGGCTCGGCCACTGTGGTCCGAAGCCACCCTCCGGATGCCTTGGGCCCTTCGGCTGACTTAGTTTCTAAGCGCAGGGGCCTGTTTCCTTGGCTTTTCTTTGGTGTTTGTTTAACAACATTTTGTATGTTACCTTCGGCTTCTTGCGAGATTTAGCCGAAGGAATGCTAACATTTTGCTTCCATACTCCCACGTTGGGATTCCTAGGTATGAATGTGCGTGTGAGCGGCTCTCCAACAATTACCGCCTTCCCTTTAGTTGACTCGGCCTGTTCTGGTCGAATCAACACCTTCTTCTCACTGAGGTCGACGGCGTTGACGGGGAAGGGATCTTTGTTTAGCTTCATTTTTGGATTGTGGTCTATTTTCAATCGTCCTTCTATGGCCGATTGAACCTGCCACCGAAAAACATTGCAGTCATTAGTATTATGTGAATGTGAATCATGCCACTTACAGTATTGATGTTTCTTCAACTCATCAGCAGGTGGAATGACTTGGCCTTTAGGCAACCTGAGAAGCTGGTTCTTTAAGAGAAAATCAAATATTTTATCACACTTAGTTATGTTAAATGAGTACTTGACCTCACTAGGCCGATTCTTCGTGGGAGACATTCATAACTCGGAGCAAGTGATAGGTTTACTCTTAGCGTTCCAAACCCATTCGACTGTGTACATATCGGCAGAATCCTCCTCTTCTAATTCCTCCTCATCGGAGTGTTCCATGACATGGATTTCAGCCCTAGGCTTGTTAAACATCTTAATAAACTTTTTATCTTTGGCTCGACCTTCCTAGACTAGAGCCTGCTGCAAGACTTGGCTAACTTCTAAGAAGTTCTGGTTGTCTAGTCTCTCTTTAATCTTGGAACACAACCCGCTAAAGGCTAGGTCCGCCAAATCTCTTTCTGAAATATTAAGACTAAAACATCGGTTTCTAGTGTCCCTAAAATGCTTGATATACTCAGAGATGCCCTCGTTAGACTTCTGCCTAACCGATGTCAAGTGTGAGAGCCTAAGTTCTGTCTCACCCATATAGAAGTAGTCATGGAATTTTTGTTCTAATTCGTCCCACATTTGGACGGAGTTCGGCGGGAGTGTCAAAAACCAAGTGAAAGCAGTGCCGGGTAGCAAGAGAGAAAATAGCCTAAGTTTTAGAACGTCTGACCCGCTAGCTTCTCCACACTGTGCTAAAAATTGGCTAACATGCTCTAGTGTGGTTTTGTTACCCTCGCCGTCGAACTTAGTAAATTCAGAGATTCTATAGCCACGGGGGTAGGGTATTGTATCAAAATAATCGGCATATGGCTTCCAGTAAACCCTAGCCCGACCCCTAGGCACGAAGCTGGCACATTCCCTAAAAAGTGCGTGGATTCGATCCTCTAGGTTATCTTGGCCTGCTGCCTGCGCACGTCTCTCGTGTGGGGGCGCAACACGTGGCGGGATATCGGCGTGTCGGCCATGGGCCTCTTCCCTATGCGCTAGCTGTGTGACGTGCTCGAGCCCAGGCACCTATGCATGTGGTGCGGGCAGTGCGAGCAGGGCTGGTATCGCGCAGGTGGTGGTGGTGCCTGGTACGTGGTGCTAGCCTAGCCGTAAGAATAATGACTAGTCTCGGCCACAGGTGTTGTGGCCGGAGATGTAATGGTCTTGCCAGTTCTACCGTCAGTTCTACTGTGCACATGATTTACCGGAGGTATACTAGCAATAGGGGCTGATGGTGCGGCCTCAGTAAAGCCGAACCTTCTAAGTGTTGCCTCTACTTGGGAGCCAGCTGCTGAATCTAAACAGTTGTCCAGCGAAGCGCTAACGGCCTGATCTACCGATGTGGCTATTTTTTGCTCAATCTCTAAAGAAGATAAACGAGGCGATACAGGTGTTAACTGGATCTGAGCAAGGTCGGGGGTGATGATGTCACGCTTGATGAAGTCCGCGCGTGTTTTGACGTAGCTCCCAAGTATCATGTCTTGGAGCGCCTTCAACTTTTCCTTGATCTCTACTCGGTCTTCTACGGGAATATCTTCAAGAGTAGGTGTTAGGATGTTGCGGTTGTCGATATCTATGCCTCCTACAACGTCCATCGGCGGTGTAGACATAGTAGTCATTGTAGATGTATCGGCGGCCGATGTAGACGTACCCGTCATGTTGGCGTAGCTTCTCCCTAGCAGAGTCACCAAAAGTGTGTTGACACGAAAATGTGCCCCCGCACTTGGGTCAGTTCAACGATCCAAAAGTGTGCGTATACTTAGGGACAAACCTAAGCATAACACAGCACCAACGTCGCGTTCCGACTACCCTTAACCGTGGTAAGGGGCTGGAGTCGCCAGGTAATCATATCACACAAAATAATCCAATTAGCCAAAAGAAAATATATTAAACAGAATAAACGAGCAAATCGAGCGGAGCCCGATTGTTCGAAGTATGGTGCGAAGGGGTTCGCCGAAGTGTACCTTCGGCATCTGATGCGAAGTTTCCCGCCGAAGGGTACCTTCGGCGTTCGGACTGATCTGGCCGAAGATGAACTCCGAACGGATCTGGACGCGACAATCACTTTCGAACAGCGGGGTTCGACGCAAAGTCTCCAATACAGTACGATATGGAATAATGACTTAGATGCAACGCACGAGTGTTGCTTCATCCAGAGCGGAGTACGAGCGTGGCGAAGCCTATCGTGACGAAGCGTGCCGGCGAAGCGTGTTGACGTGTGATCGAAGGAGGGATCTCGCCGAAGGATGTTCTGGCAACCTCCGAAACCGATCTATCAGCTCCGAATACCTCTGGCAGAGTAGCTCCGAACGTAGGTAACCTGCAACAAAGAAGATTAAAAGTACCAATTCTGCCTGAGGACCGAATTCTACTAAGTGTTGCACTAGTGGCGAAGGTAGTAATCTGTTACGCAGATTAGCGGATACTTCACAGGCGAAGTAACAAGGCGATAGCAATCTATTACGTAGATTAATGGATACTTCACAGGCGAAGTAAGAAGGCGATAGCAATCTATTACATAGATTAACGGATACTTCACAAGCGAAGTAACAAGGATTACCACTGTTCCGAAGTGCCCATCGAAGGGCTTCCAGGCAAACCCACGAAGAGTACAAAAAAGTAAAGATAAAGTAAATACGATTCAAAGCTAGGGCTTTGTGGTTGATTTGTGTTGGGGGGGCTCTGAACTGGCTTCACCCCTATACTTAAAGGGGCTAGACTTCTAATCTCTAATTCTAATCTGTTATGACTCAGCTGAATCACGCGTAGAGATAAACACTTAGCCATAATCAGATATAATGACTTAGACGATGCAGTACGATACAGAATAATGACTTAGACGCAACGCGCGAGTGCTGCTTCGTCCGGAGCGGAGTATGAGCGTGGCGAAGCCTGTCGTGATGAAGTGTGCCGGTGAAGCATGTTGACGTGCGGTCGAAGCAAGGATCTCGCCGAAGGATGTTCTGGCAATCTCTAAAACCGATCTCTCATCTTCGATTACCTCCGGTGGAGTATCTCCGAACGTAGGTAACCTGCAATAGAGAAGATTCGAAGTACCAATTTGGCCCGAGGACTGAATTCTGCTAAGTGTTGCACTAGTGGCGAAGGTAGCAATCTGTTATGCAGATTAGCGGATACTTCATAGGTGAAGTAACAAGGCGATAGCAATCTATTACATAGATTAACAAATACTTCACAGGCGAAGTAACAAGGCGATAGCAATCTATTACGTAGATTAATGGATACTTCACAAGCAAAGTAACAAGGATTCCCACTATTCCAAAGTGGCTGTCGGAGGGCTTCCAGGCAAACACACGAAGAGTACAGAAAAGTAAAGATAAATTAAATACAATTCAAAGCTAGGGCTTTGTGGTTTATTTGTGTTGGGGGGGCTCTGAACCGGCTTCGCCCCTATACTTATAGGGGCTAACCATCTAATCTCTAAGTCTAATCTATTATGACTCGGCTGAATCACGCGTAGAGATAAACACTTAGCCAGAATCGGATCTAACTCTATCTCTACTCGAAGTGGGCCTTCGGCCAGGCCTGCTGAAGTCTGCTCCTCGGGCCAAAGCTTCGGCAGAGTGGGCCTCTGAAGGCCTCCTAGTCGAAGGCTGTGGGCTAACTGGAAGCTTCCAGAGCCCGTAGCCCAGTGGTCCTTCGGCCCTGTAGGGCTTCGGCCTAACCCGGGACATGTGCATTTTCGGCCCAAATTACCAAAATTGATATTTTGACAATATTAATCATTGATGCCATTTTTTGATATCAATAGAAGCCTACCTTCAGCCAGATCAATCCGAATGCTAAAGACTACTTTCGGTGAGACCCTTCGCACCAGACGCCGAAGGTACCCTTCGGTAAAACCCTTCGCACAATACACTTCGAATTAGTTAGGATCCGATCAGCCTACTAGTTTATTTTATTTAATAAATTTCTTTTCGGCTAATTCGATTATTTTCTTATGATATGAACTAGCGACTCCACCGCACTTGGAACTATTAAGGGTAGTCGGCACGTGACGTCAGTGTTGTGTTACACTTAGGCTTGTCCCTAAGTATCCGCACACTTTTGGATCGTCGAAATGACCCAAGTGCGGGGCACATTTTCGTGTCAACAGGTGTGGTACGTTTTGGCGTGACCCTGGTGCGAAGTGACCCTGATGCAAAGTAGCTCCAGTGCGCGAGACTTAACAAAACCAACAACAGCGTGACAAATCCGACATGGACGGACGAAACAGGGACTCGCCGAAGAGTGTTCTGGTAGCCTCCAAAACCAGCTTCCTAGCTCCGAAAACCTTCATCGAAGGGGGCTCCGAACGTGAAACCTGCAGCAAAATTAAGATCAAGTGCCAATTTAGCCTGGAGACTAAATTACTAAGTGTTGAGTATACAAAACAAAGGTTGCAATCTATTACGTAGATTAACGGATGGTTCACAAGCGAGCCAACAAGGTGATAGCAATCTATTACATAGATTAACAGATGATTCATGGATGAACCAACAAGGCTTACTACTATTACATCATGGCCGACAGAGGGCTTCCAACGCAAACCCATGAAGGTGTACGGAAAGGTAAAGGAAATAAAAGTACGGTTCAAACTAGGGTTTAAAGTTGATTTGTGTTGTGCGGGGTCCTATGAACCGACCTCACCCCTATATTTATAGGGGCTAGTCTTCTTATCTCTAATTCTAATCTGATAAGATTTGGAATAATCAAGTTTAGGGATAAAAACAACCAGAATTTGTATCAAACTCTATCTCTGAAGCTTGCCCGAAGTAGGCCTTTGGCAGGCCCGCCGAAGCCTGCTCCTCAGGCCGAACCTTTGGCAAAGCAGGCCTCCGAAGGTCCTTCGGGCCGAAGCTAGCAGGCCGCTAAAAGTCCTCTGAGGCCTCATGAAGATGGGCCTCCGACACTATAATGCTTTGGCCTGTACCAGGACTTGTGTATTTCCGACCCAAATCATCAAAATTGATGTTTTGACAATCTTGACTATTAATTCCATTTTTTGCTATCAACACGCCGGTTCCTCAATAGAATGAAGTTGTTGAGAGAAAGAACCATACTTTGGTTGAGATGGCTAGGATGATGTTCGATGAGCACAGAACTCCTAGAAGGTTTTGGGCTGAAGCCATAAACACAACATGTTACATATCAAACCGAATTTTCTTGCGATCAATTTTGAATTTGAGTTCTTATGAGCTGTGTTTTGAGAGAAAGCCCAAGGTTACTCATTTTCGAGTACTTGGTTGTTAATGCTTTATCCTAAAACATGGTAATTTAGATAAATTTGAGTCACGTTCTTCTGATGGAATCTTTCTTGGCTATCCCACGCATGGTCATTCATATCGAGTTTTCAATTTAGACACTAAAACTGTCATCGAGTCATGTGATGTGACTTTTAATGAATCAACCCACTATGTTAGTTCTTCTTTTGAGCTTGTTAGTGAAAAGGATATGGAGGATACCATTTTTGAAGAAGAAGATCCCAAAGTCTTAGAGGACGAACCCCTACTTCCCTCGACATCAACCGCCGAAGCGTACCCAGCTTTTAGTACCTCGACAAGAGGCCCCGAAGTGAGTACCTTGTCATCGGTCATCTTCGACTGCTCCCTGGCAAGAGTTGAGGGGAGACTGCATCCTGACACAAGGCCCTGCATCACATTCAAAGAATGCACCCCCTAGAGCAGATTATCGGTGATCTAGATCAAAGGGTGACACGTTCTCACGCTCACTTTATCGATTCTTATTTTGTAACTACTTTTGAGCCATTAGATGTGAGTCATGTTTTATATGATTCTATTTGGATCAATGTCATGCATGAGGAACTTGAAAATTCTGAAAGAAATCTAGTCTAGACATTTGTTGACCCCCTTCTAATGTTCATTTTATTGGAACTAAATGGATTTTCAAAAACAACAAAGGTAGGATGGGTATTGTTGACACGGAAACGTGCCCCCGCACTTGGGTCAGTTCGACGATGCAAAAATGTGCGGATACTTAGGGACAAGCCTGAGCGTGACGCAGCACCGACGTCGCGTTCCGACTACCCTTAGTTGTGATAAGGGGTGGAGTCGCCAGGCAATCAGATCACATAAAATAATCCAATTAGCCGAAAGAAATATATTAAATAGAATAAAAATAGCAAACCGGTCGGAGCATGTCTGCTTCGAAGTTTAATGCGAAGGGGTCGTCGAAGTGTACCTTCGGCGTGTGGTGCGAAGTGTCCCGCCGAAGGGTGCTTCGGCGTTCGGACTGATCCGACCGAAGATGGACTCCGAATGGATCTAGACGCAACGGTCAGATCCGAACAGCGGTGTTCAGCGTGAGGTCTCTGATACGGCAAATTACAGGATAATGACGCGAGAGCCACACGCGGGCGTAACTTTGTCCAGTGCGGAGTGCGATCGTGGCGAAGCCTGTCGTGACGAAGTGTGCTGGCAAAGCCTCTCGCCGGAGCCTGCAGTCTCGCCGAAGGGTTTCCTGGTGACCTCCGACGAGGTAGCTCCGAACGTGGGAACCTGCAACAAAGAGAATTCGAAGTACCAATTCAGCCTGAGGACCGAATTTTTCTAAGTGTTGCACTAGTAGCGAAGGTAGCAATTCGTTACGTAGATCAGCGGATACTTCACAGGCGAAGTAACAAGGCGATAGCAATCTATTACGTAGATTAACAGATACTTCACAAGCGAAGTAACAAGGGTTACCACTATTCCGTAGTGGCTGACGGAGGGCTTCCAGGCAAACCCACGAAGAGGTACAGGAAAATAAAGGTAATGTAAATACGATCAAAGCTAGGGCTTTGGTTTGGTTTGAGTTGGGGGGGCCTCTACGCTGGCCTCGCCTATCTATTTATAGGGGCTTAATCTCTGATCTAATCTGCTATTAACCCAGCCGGATAGAGATAAAAACTGATCCGGAAACGCATACAACTCTATATCTGCCGAAGTGGGCTTCGGTCAGGCCCGTCGAGGCCTGCTCCTCGGGCCGAAGCTTCGGTGTCATGGGCCTCCGAAGGCTTCTTGGCCGAAGCCCATGGGCTGGCTAGAGGCTTTCGGAGCCCATAACTCAATGGAATTTGGCCCTGTAGGGCTTCGGACAGACCCTGGACATGTGTATTTTTGGCCCAAATCACCAAAATTGATATTTTGACAATCTAGCCATTAATGTCATTTTTTGCTATCAGCACATGCCCCCCTGCCTTTTAGTGAACTGAGTGAACTAAAAGCACAACGGGCTGAAGACGATACCATCCATATCGGCTTTTCGACACTTTTTATGATGTTTGCCACACACTTGGGAAATACCTCTTCAAGTACCTACCATTCAGAGCTCTTTGAAACCGCTCTCCCTGCAGGGATTCCAACACGTACACGTTGCCGGGAGCGATTTCGGCTATCTTGAAAGGACCTTCCCAACTAGGTGACCATTTACCAAACTTGGGACTCTTTGTGCCTAAGGGTAAAATCGTTTTCCACACCAAGTCTCCTATTTGAAACAATTTTAGTTTAACCTTCTTATTGTAGGCTTTAGCTACTCTCTTCTTGTCTACTTCTATGGCTTCTAAAGCCCTTAGTCTCTTATCGGTCACCTCCTCTAGATTATTCTTTAGAAGAGTTTCATACTCGTCGACCGATAAGCCATATTGCTTTAACACTCTTAAGGAGCCAAGATCTACATCTACGGGCAGAACAACTTCTTGTCCATATACCAATTCATATGGACTGACTTTGGTAGCACCGTGCTTTGCAACCCTACAAGCCCATAGCGCCTCGGAAAGCACTTCATGCCACCTTTTAGGAAACTCTTCAATTTTCTTCTTAATATGCTTAATCACGGTTTCATTACTAGACTCGGCCTGACCATTGGCCTGAGCATAGTAAGGCGAAGAGTTTATCAACTTAATACCATAGTATTCGGTGAAGTCCCTTACTTCTCTAGAGACAAATGAACTACCTTGATCCGTAGTAAGAGTTTAAGGAATGCCGAACCTATGTATGATGTGCTTTAAAATAAAATCACATACCTCATTGTGAGTCATGTTCTTGAGAGGTACGGCTTCGGTCCATTTAGTGAAGTAATCCATCGCCATCAACTCGAACCGATGCCCTTTTGAGGAAGGAGGGTGAATCTGGCCGATGAAGTCTAAACCCCAACCTCGTAACGGCCATGGCTTGACAATAGGATTGAACAATGAGGCAGGAGCTAACTGGATATTGCCAAATTCTGACATGCTTCACACCCTCTATAGTACTTGAAACAATCTTCAGTCATAGTCGGCCAATAAAACCCTGCTCTTTTGATCATCCAACTCATGTTTTGGGCTGACTGATGAGTGCCGCAAAGTCCTTCATGTACTTCTCCCGTAGCCACCTGGGATTGTTCGTGGTCTAAACACTTCAATAGTACTCTATCGATGGTTCGGTGGTACAATGTGTCGTCTATCAACACGAATTTGAACGCTTGTCACCGAACCTTCCGATCAACCCTTTGGCTAGGATTTCTCAAATACTAGACGATTGAGATTCTCCATCGCCCTTATAGGTTTCAGAGGGTCTTGCTGGCCAATCCTCTGAAAAAATTTCTAAATTACTGACTTCGGGGTGCTCCCCGAGCCATTCCAGCTCCTGCCAAAGTCTGGCCGGGGTAGCCGTTCGGAGTGTGCCAGGTCGAAGCCCTCCGGAGGGTTCGGATTCTGGGGAGCCTTCCCCGTGCAGGAGGCTTCAGCCTACAGACTTCGGCGTGCCAGCCCCTTCGGTCTACAGGGTACTCCGGTCCAGGATCCTTGGCGCGCGGTGACCTTCGGTGGCCAGAGGGGTTTGATCCGGAGGGTGTGCCTGCCCAACATTACTGGCTTCGGCAGAGAGACCAAACACCGGCTTCTTTAATACAGAAAATTTTCCTCTCCTGACTTGGTAGCCAGATGCTTGCTGAGCCAAATCATTGGCGACTGAATTGGCTTCTCTTGTCACGTGAGAGATTTTGAAGTCATCAAAAGTAGCAACTATGTCTAAACATTTATCCAAGTAACTATTCAGCAAGTCGTTAAAACATTGAGCACTCTTAGCTACTTGTTCCACTACCAACAGAGAATCACCGTATGCGTGGACATGCCTAGCACCTATAGACTCTAGTAATTCAAGACCTAGCAACAAAGCTTCGTATTCGGCTTGGTTATTAGTGGAAGAAAATTCTAGACGGGCCGAGGTTTCAAAGTGCATTCCATTAGGTGATATGAGAACCACTCCAATGCCATGGCCACTCTTGCAAGCCGAACCATCAAAATAAAGTTTCCATGGCACTACTTCAACTAGAGCAATAGTATCACTCCAGCGGACATCTATGTGGTGATCAACTATAAAATTGGCCACAATTTGGCGTTTCATCGCTCTCAGGGGTTCGTAGGCCAAATCGTACTCAATCAATGCGTAAGCCCATTTTCCGATTCTTCCACTTAGAATCGGCTTCTGTAACATGTGCTTTATAACATCGGTTTGGCAAATGACAACACATGTAGTGGGGAGAAGATAATGGCGCAATTTGGTGCACGCGTAGTAAAGTGACAAACACAATCGTTCCACAAACGCGTACCTGGTTTCGGCGTCCAGCAAGCGGTGGCTCAAGAATGTGTTGTACTCTTTCCGTTCTACCTCTTGGGTTAGGACGGCCCCAATCACGCTATCTTCAGCGGCGACATATAGCCAAAATGGAATCCCAGCTTTGGGTGCTCTCACCACAGGCGGTGATGACAAGCACTCCTTGATCTTCTCAAAAGCACTTTGCTGGCTTGCCCCCCAAGTGAACTCGGCTTCGTTTTTTAGCCGGAGTATGGGGACAAAGGCATCAATCTTGCCGGACAAGTTGGATATGAAGCGATGCAAATATTTCACCTTGCCTAGCAACTTCTGTACGTCCTTTTTGCACATCAGCACTGCAATGTTTCTAATCTTCTCAAGTCTCTTAGGATCAATTTCTATGCCTCTCTCGTGAATCATGAAACCTAAGAACTTACCCGCCGACACACCAAAAGCACACTTGAGTGGGTTCATTTTCAACCCATACTGTCGCATCCTATCGAAAGCAACCTTCAAATCGGCTAAATGGTTTCCCATAGCATCCGATTTTACTATGACATTATCGATGTAAACTTCTAACATAACTCCTAACAAGTCATGAAAGATCAAGTTCATAGCGCGCTGATAAGTGGCGCCGGCATTTTTCAAGCCAAAAGTCATGATGACCCACTCGAACAAACCAACAAAACCAAGGCATCGAAAGGCAGTCTTGTAGACGTCCTCTTCGACCATAAAGATTTGATTATAACCAGCATTGCCATCAAGAAAACTTAGTACCTTGTGTCCAGTGGCGGCTCCAGAAAATTTTCCTTGGGTGTCCTACTTATACTACAAAACTTCAAAATATGTCATAAAAGAGGAATTACATGTCATAACTTCATTAATATCCCAAATCAGCATTTAAGTCCATTAGTCATAAAGCTACATGTGAAAGTTCTAATATAAACAAAAATCACATTACTACTTCTCTACTCTTCGAGTTTTCATACCCATAAAAGTCTTAATGATGTCATCTTCACTAACTTTTGAGAACACATCTCTCTCAATAAAAGTAACTAGACAATCATTCAATAACTTGTCACACATACTATTTCTTAACTTGTTCTTCACTAGAGATAATGCAGAAAACACTCTCTCAACACTTGCCGTTGCCACCGGTAGGATCAAAACTAATTTGAGAAGCAAATACACCAAATCATAAATAACATGCTTATTTGCTTCAACAAGTTTAAGAGAGAGTTCACTAAGATTTTGTAGGCCTTTGAATCTTTCATCTTTTCTCATATCATCAATAAAAGTCTCCAATTGATATTCAAGCCTTATCAAATCCATACTTGAAATATCCTTAGGATAAAACTTGGCAAGCTTGAGTACTTTTTGTGCATCATAAGAAGCAAATGAGTTAGAAGGGTTTAATGTTGCCATGCAAATGAGCAACTCCATATTAACCTCATCAAACCTATTGTTAAGCTCTTGGCTAATCTTGTCAACAACACCAATAAATACTTCCCTTCTAAAATGATCATCATTTGTTTGATTTGGATAAAACCGTGCACATCTTCCATGAGGCACATATCTTGTATGCAAACTTGGAACTTCAATCTTATGTTTGGTGCAAAATGAAATAATTGTTCCTTCATAGAAATCTTCCCAACCATGGTTTCTCAATTTTTTCATTCTTTCCTTTGCCAAAGTTACAAGTGACATCGCGTTAACAATATCTTGATCTTTCTTTTGCAAAGACATAGACAACTCATTTGTATATCCAAGAATGGTAAGCATCAAGTGTGCATTGAAAATAAAATCAAATGATTCAAATGCTCCAACCATAGCATGTATTTTTGGCCAATCATCTCTTTGTGTTGGATCCTTACCAAGAGTCATAAGCACTTCTTGAATTGTGGGATACATATCAATAATATGCAATATAGTTCTGAAATGAGAACTCCATCGAGTGTCGCTAGGTCTAGCTAATCCCATCTCTTGATTTAATCCAATCCCACTTTCTATTTCACCCAATTCAAGTGCTTCCATAAGTTTTTGAGCTCTAACATCTCTAAGCATGTCATGACGCTTGCAAGAGGAGCCAATAATATTCAACAAATAAGAAACTTGAGTAAAAAACCATACACAATCATCATTTCCCTTGGCAACAGAAACAAGAACCAATTGTAGTTGATGTGCAAAACAATGAATGTAGTAGGCAGAAGGAGACTCTTTCATGATCAATGTTTTCAGTCCATTAATCTTTCCTTTCATATTACTAGCCCCATCATATCCTTGACCACGGATTTGAGTAGGAGTCAAGTGATGATCAGCAAGTAAGGTTAGAATTGCACTCTTAAGTGAAATAGCAGTGGTACTAGCTACATGAACTACTCCAAGAAACCGCTCACATACCCTTCCAAGTTTGTCAACATACCGCAAACAAAGAGCTAATTGTTCTTTATGTGAAAGGTCACTACACTCATCTGCAAGAATTGCAAAATAATCATCACCAATTTCTTCAATGATGTGTCTAGTAGTTTCTCTAGCACAACAACCAATAATTTCTCTTTGTATGGTAGAACAAGTCAGACTGCAATTTCTAAGAGCATTTTTCAAGATCAAGCGGTCAACCTCTTCATTATTACTAGCAAGCCATTTCAAAAGTTCAATGAAATTCCCTCTATTGCTAGATTCTTCACTTTCATCATGCCCACGGAATGCCAATCCTTGATTTAAAAGAAATCTCACACATCTTAGTGAATAAGTCAACCTGGACTTATAACGCATTTCACTCTCTTTTGACACCTTCACAATAACATTATCAATTAAAGTACCATCTTTCACAAACAAGTTGTATTTTTCTTGAGCTTTATTGTGAGCACTTGTTATCCCCCCCACATGTTTGTCAAGTGCATCAGATTTGTTCCAATTTCTCCAACCATCCTTAACAAAGTTACCACTTCCACTACCAAACAAATAACACACCATACAAAAACCAGCATCTTTCGCAACACTATATTCAAGCCAATTGTACTTTTGAAACCAAACAAAACTGAAGTGGCGTTTCTTACCATATATTTCCCTAATTGGGAAATCATGTGCATAACATTGATTTGGACCTTTTAGAATGTATGCTCTTCGGACTGCATCTTGCACATTGACATCAAAGCTTGCAATTGGAACTCTTAATCCTGGATCATATTGAAGATGATCCGCATCATACACCAGAGGTGACTCTTGTTCTTGATTCTTTGTTGTCTCAAGTAATGTTGGTTCTTGTTCATCATTGTTATCAAATTGAGTTTCCTCATCAATTGTATTTGTAATATTCTTCGTCTTTGCTTCATTTTTTTGAAAGAAAGATGTAATATCTCTATTTCGCTTCATACCTTAATGATCTCACATATATAAAAATAAATCAAATTAACACAATAATCAATCAATCATTCAATTTATCAATTAAATATTTAACCCTTAACAAATTTCAAAACCATTAAACTAAACTAGTTACCTTCAAGACTCGGGAGGGCAGCCCGCAGCCGGGAGCCCGGGACTCCGGGAGGCGGGAGCCGCCGAGCCGCCGGAGCCGGGAGGCGCCGAGGCGGGAGGCGGCCGGCACCGGCGCGCCGGGTGGGAGCCGGCCAGCGCCCGGCGGGAGGCGGCCGAGTGCCGACGCTGCGCTGGGCGGGACTCGCCGACTCGGGAGGTCGGAGGGCGGAGGCAGCCGGCGCCCGGTGGGAGGTGCGATTCGGGGAGGCGGCCGGCGCCGGGCGGGAGGCCGGAGGCGGACGGCGCCGGGCGGGAGGCGGCCTGCGCGGGCGGCCGGGCGGGAGGCGGGCGGCGCGCCGGCGCCGCGGGAGGCCGGGTACTCGCGTGACTGTGCTCAGCTCCACTCTGCCCTAGTGTGCTACAGTAAATGTGAACAGTAACTGGGCCGAATTATAACCTATACTGGTGTAATGGGCCAAAATACAGGGTAGTCCAGGGCCCACCTGGACTACCCTGTAGAGCCGCCACTGCTTGTGTCCTGAATCATCGTTGATCAGCATGTCGACTATCGGCATTGGATACTCGTCTTTTGGAGTGGCTCTGTTCAGATCCCTGAAATCAATGCATACCTGTATCTTGCCGCTCCCTTTCTTCTCTACAGGCACAATGTTAGCAACCCATTCTGCGTACCTGCATGGCCTAATAAACCCAACCTTAAGTAGTCGCTCCACTTCTTCCTTAACTCGGTCATAGATGACCGAATTAAAGCGACAGGGAGGCTTCTTATAAGGCCTAAATCCAGACATGATGGACAGCCGATGCTCCACGAGCTCGCGGCTTAGCAATGTCATCTCGCTATACTCCAATGCGAAACAATCGACATACGACCGAAGTAACTCTATTACTTCAGCCTTTTCATCGGGCTGTAAATGTTGGTTTACAAAAGTCAGCCTTAGGATGCTACCATTACCTATGTCAACTTCCTCCAAGGGGTCGGCCGACACAAAACCTTGTCCTATTTTTTCTACTTCGCTAATGTCCCCGATGGCTTCAGTGATACCGTCTTTACTAGACCGATATTGCTCCACACGAGACTTTAGCCACTCTAGATTACTCTTGCTAGACATGACTATTAATACAAAAATAGCCGTGCTACTCCAGCCGGCTTTACAGACACTAGTACAAACCGTCTTCCGGATACGCTAACAAAATCATAATCCGAAAGATCTCTACCTGACAGACATTCGACTTTGTTATGGACGGCGTCAACCGATACATCGGCCAATGCTACTTGGGCCGAAGTATCCGCGGGAATGACTTCTACCTCATCGCCATTCCACTGTATCAGGCACTGGTGTAAAGTGTAGGGAATGCAACAGTTTGCGTGAATCCAGTCACGCCTGAGTAGTACACTATAATTACCTTGTACATCGACAACGAAAAACGATGTTGGAAACATCTTGTTACCCACCTTCAACTCCATATAGAGTACTCCCTTGGCCTTAGAGCTCTCGCCGTTGAAGCCGTTGAGCATCAGGTTGGTCTTCTTCAGGCATCCTCATCCCTTCCAAGTTTCTTCAACAACGAGTAAGGCATTAAATTAACAGTGGCACCGCCGTCGATGAGCATCTAGGAAATCGGCTTTCCATCGATGTGACCCCTAACGTAGTGAGGCTTTAGATGGTGGGCCGAGTCCTCGGGCCTCTCGAAGATGGCGTTGCGCGGTCCGAGGTTCAATTGAGTGACCTCGGCCTCATCCTGTGGTAGGGCGAACTTGGCGGGCAGCGTGACGATGTTGATGTCCATCACCTGGGGTGCGGGCCCTTTAGAGATGGGCGAGTAATCGTCGTTGAGCATGTCGTCGTCGAGCATGTCATCGTCATCATCGCTCAGACTAGGAGCCGGGTTTGTTATCTCAACCGGCTTCTCCCTCCATACCTGTTTTGTAGCTGGCCGAGGGCGGATTTCTTCGAAGATAGCATCGTGCTCGGTCTCGGCTTTCTTCTCGCGCATCTCCTATGCCTGTACTCTTTGTAGGGATCTCTTCTAAGATTTGGACATGCCTAGAGGGGCCCAAGATGGCTGCGGTTTGGTGCCGGGTGCTACTGTTCGGCTCCCATTAATTCTGGCCGAAGTGGTACTGTGCCCTTCAGCCTTGTGCACCCTGCACTCGGAGGGGCCTTCGCTGTGGACCCCGTCGGACAGACAAGCCTCGTTCGGCCGATCGAACCAGGCTTCGGCGCAGAGCTTGGCCGAAGCATGAGACTTACCTCCATCAGGCCTTGGTGACAAAGTCTTTGGGATTGGGATTTCCTGAGACCCAACTCTGAAGGTTATGGCTTCATACTCCCTGACCTTGGCCTCCGCGTGCTCGCACCCTTCGGCTTCGCTCTGCATGGTCTGATTCGGAGGCACCACAGACAGTCTATGGCCGATGCCCCCTCTGCTGCGTCTGTTGGCCCCTGCCATTCATAATACTCCGAAGGAAAACAAGGGGTCCCCGCCCAGTCATACGGCGGGGGCATCGATGGGTCTAGTGGCCTCGCCCACTGTGAGCCGAACCTGTTACTCGGAAGGGGGTTCGACAGAGTTGATGGTGTCTCGGACCACACCAGCGAAGGGTCCAGCTAGGCCGGAGGTATGTTCGGCCAGTGCGGGCCGAAGCCTCCCATCGGAGAAGCCCAACACGGTGCGGGGTTCGGCCATTGGGGGCCGAAGTTGCTGTATGGGGGCCCCGACCACTGGGGCTCGAAGCTTCTGTGTGGGGAATTCGGCCATTGTGGCTTGAAACCACCATGCGGAGTATCAGGCCACCGTGGTTCGAAGCCTCCATGCGGAGGGTCCGCCTGCTTTGGTCCGAAGCTACCCTTCGAGAGCCTTGGACCCTTCGGTTGTTTTAGATTAGCGTGTGGACCTATTTCCTTGGCCCTTCTCTGATGCTTGTTCAACAACATGTTATATGTTACCTTCGGCCTCTTATGAGCCTTAGCCGAAGGGGTATTAATGTTCTGTTTCCACACTCCTACCTCAGGGTTCTTCGGTATGAGCGTGCGAGTGCGTGGCTCTCCAATAATTACACCTTTCCCTTGGCCGACTCGACCTGTTCTGGCTGAATCAACACCTTCTTCTCACTGAGGTCGACGGCATTGACGAGAAAAGGATCTTTATCCAGCTTCATCTTCGGATTATGGTCTATCTTCAATCGTCCTTTTTCTATGGCCGATTGTATCTGCCATCGAAAAACATTGCAATCATTAGTATTATGTGAATGTGAATCATGCCACTTACAGTATGGATGCTTCTTTAACTCATCGGCCGGTGGAATGACTTGACCCTTAGGTAACCTGAGAAGCTGACTTTTTAAGAGAAAATCAAATATTTTATCACATTTAGTTATATCGAACGAGTACTTGACCTCACTTAGTCGATTCTTCGTGGGAGATGGCCATAACTCGGAGTAGGTGATAGGTTTATTCTTAGTGTTCCAAACCCATTCGGCCGCGTACATGTCGGTGAATCCTCCTCTTCTGATTCTTCCTCGTCAAAACGTTCCATGATGTGGATTTCAGCCCTAGGCTTGCTAAATGTCTTAATAAACTTTTTATCTTTGGTTCGGCCTTCCTGGACCAGTGCCTGTTGTAAAACTTGGCTAACTTCTAAAAAGTTTTGGTTATCTAACCTCTCTTTAATTTCGGAACGCAACCCGTTAAAAGATAGTTCCGCCAAGTCCCTTTCCGAAATATTAAGGCTAAAACATCAGCTCCTAGTATCCCTAAAACGCTTGACGTACTGAGAGGTGCTCTCATTAGATTTCTGCTTAACCGATGTCAAGTGTGAAAGCCTAAGTTCCGTCTCACCCATGTAGAAATAATCATGGAATTTCCACTCTAAATCATCCCACGTCTGGATGGAGTTCGGCGGGAGCACCGAAAACCAAGTGAAAGCGGTGCCGGACAACGAGAGAGAAAATAGTCTAACTTTTAGAGCGTCTATCCCGCTAACTTCTCCACATTGTGCCAAAAACTGACTAATGTGCTCTAGTGTAGTTTTGCTACCCTCGCCATCGAACTTAGTGAATTCAGGGATCCTATAGCCGCGGGGATAGGGTACTGTATCAAGATGGTCGGGGTATGGCTTACAGTAAACCCTAACCCATCCCTTGGGCACGAAGCCGGCACACACTCTAAATAGTGCGCGGACCCACTCCTCTATGTCATCTTGGCATGTTGCTTGTGAGCGCCTCTCAAGTGGGGGCGCGACACGTGGTGGGATATCAGCGTGTCGGCCATGGGCCTCTTCCCTGCGCGCTATCTGTATGACGTGTTCGTGTCCGGGCGCCTGTGCATGTGGTGCGTGTAGCGCGGGTACCGACGCAGGTGGTGGTGCATGGTACGCAGCGTTGTTTTGACCGTAGGTGTAATGATTAGTCTCGGCCATAAGTGTTGAGGCCAGAGGCATGATTGTGCTAGTGTTGTCATTATTTCTGTCGTACACATGGTTTGCCGGAGGTGCACTATCAATAGGAACCAGGGGTACGGCTTCAGTAAAGCCAAACCTCCTGAGAGTTGCCACTACTTGGGAGCTGACTGCCGAATCTAAGCGGTTGGCTAGTGAAGCACTAACGGCTTGATCTACTGATGCGGCTATTTTTTGCTCAATCTCTAAAGAAGATAAACAAGGCGATACAGGTGTTACCTAGACCTGAGCGAGGTCAGGGGTGACGATGTCGCGCTTGATGAAGCCCGCGCGTGTCTTGACGTAGCCCCCAAGCATCATGTCTTAGAGTGCCTTTAACTTTGCCTCGATCTCTGCTCGGTCTTCTGCGGGGATATCTTCAAGTGTAGGTGTCAAGATGTTGCGGTCGTCGATATTCGCACCTCCTATTATGTCCATCAGCGGTGTAGACGTAGTAGTCGATGTAGATGTACCGGTAGCTGATGTAGATGTACTTGTCATGTTGGCATAGCCTTCCCCAGCGGAGTCACCAAAAAGTGTGTTGACACGGAAACGTGCCCCCACACTTGGGTCAGTTCGACGATCCAAAAGTGTGCGGATACTTAGGGACAAGCCTAAGCATGATGCAGCACCGACGTCGCGTTCCGACTACCCTTAGTCGTGATAAGAGGGGTGGAGTCGCCAGGCAATCAGATCACACAAAATAATCCAATTAGCTGAAAGAAATATATTAAACAGAATAAAAATAGCAAACCGGTCGGAGCCTGTCTGCTTCAAAGTCTAATGCGAAGGGGTCGCCGAAGTGTACCTTCGGCGTCTGGTGCGAAGTGTCCCGTCGAAGGGTGCTTCGGCATTTGGACTAATCCGACCGAAGATAGACTCCGAACGGATCTTGACGCTATGGTCACCTTCAAACAGCGAGGTTCGGCGTGAGGTCTCTGATATGGAAAATTACAGGATAATGACGCGAGAGCCACGCGCGAGCGTAACTTCGTCCAGTGCAGAGTGCGATCGTGGAGAAGCCTGTCGTGACGAAGTGTGCTGGCGAAGCCTGTCGTTAGAGCCTGCAGTCTCGCCGAAGGGTGTCCTCGTGACCTCCGAAACTGATCTCTCAGCTCCGGACACCTCCGACGAGGTAGCTCTGAATGTGGGAACCTGCAACAAAGAGAATTCGAAGTACCAATTCGGCCTGAGGACCGAATTTTGCTAAGTGTTGCACTAGTAGCGAAGGTAGAAATCTGTTACGCAGATCAGCGGATACTTCACAGGTGATGTAACAAGGCGATAGCAATCTATTACGTAGATTAATGGATACTTCACAAGCGAAGTAACAAGGGTTACCACTGTTCTGTAGTGGCTGACGGAGGGCTTCCAGGCAAACCCACGAAGAGGTACAGGAAAATAAAGGTAAAGTAAATACGATCAAAGCTAGAGCTTTGGTTTGGTTTGAGTTGGGGGGGCCTCTACGCTGGCCTCACATCTCTATTTATAGGGGCTTAATCTCTGATCTAATCTGCTATTAACCCGGCTGGATAGAGATAAAAATTGAGCCGGAAATGCATACAACTCTATCTCTGCCGAAGTGGGCTTCGACCAGGCCCGTCGAGGCCTGCTCCTCGGGTCGAAGCTTCGGTGGCGTGGGCCTCCAAAGGCTTCCTGGCCGAAGCCCATGGCCTGGCTAGAGGCTTTCGGAGCCCATAGCTCAATGGACTTCATCCCTGTAGGGCTTCGGACATACCCTGGACATGTGTATTTTTGGCCCAAATCACCAAAATTGATATTTTGACAATCTAGCCATTAATGCCATTTTTTGCTATCAACAGGTATGTTGTTAGAAACAAAGCTAAACTTGTAGCTCAGGGTTTTTCGCAAATAGAAAGTATTGATTTTGCTGAAACTTTTGCACCTATTGCATGTCTTGAGGCCATTAGGATTTTCTTGCATTTGCTTCATCTCGAGGCTTCAAACTTTACCAAATGGATGTCAAAAGTCCTTTTCTTAATGGCTTCATGGGCAAAGTTATTTTTGTAAAACAACCCCTGGTTTTGAAGACCCCAAATACCCCCATAGAGTCTTTAAACTTCATAAAGCTCTTTATGGACTCAAGCAGACCCCTCGGGCATGATATGACAGATTAAAGTCTTTTCTGCTTGAACATGGGTATTTAATGGGATCAGTTGATAAAACCCTTTTCACTCTCAAGCATGGAAGAGATTTCCTACTAGTTCATAGTTACGTTGACGATATCATCTTTGGTAGCTCTTCTCATGCTTTAGTTGCAGAGTTTGCAGATACCATGAGTAGGAAGTTTAAGATGTCCATGATGGGCAAACTCACATTTTTCCTTAGTTTGCAAATCAAGCAAAGCAAAAAAGGTACCTTCGTTCATCATACGAAGTACACCAAGAACCTGCTCAAGATATTTGACATGGAAGATGTGAAGCCCTTCACCACTCCGATGTCTACTTCGGTAGCATTGGATCCAGATGAGGATGGAGAAGAGGTAGATCAGAAGGAGTTCTGAAGCATGATCAGCTCCCTCCTCTACCTGACAGCTACAAGACCAAACATACACTTCACAGAATATTTTTGCGCTCGTTTTCAAGCTTCTCCAAGGGCTTCGCACCGATAAACGATAAAACATCCACTTGAATTCGGCATTTAGTATTCTGCATCATCTTCATTGTGCCTTAGAGGATTTTTAGATGCGGATTTTACTGGTCGTAGAATTGATAGGAAAAGTACCTCTGGTACTTGTCATTTTCTAGGGTCATCTCTTGTTTGTTGGTATTCTAGCAAACAATCTAGCGTTGCACAATCCATACCTAAGGCAGAATACGTTGCTACAGCTAGCTGTTGCTCACATATTTTATGGATGGTTTCCACTTTGCGGCATTTTGGGTTGGATTTTAAGAGTGTTCCACTTTTCTGTGATAACACTAGTGCAATTAACATAGCAAACAACTCGGTTCAGTATTCTAGAACCAAACACATTGAGAAGGGTGATATTGAACTTCAATATGTTGATACCCAGAACCATCTTGTCGATATTTTTACCAAACCCCTTGATGCTTCTCAATTTGCTTATTTGCATGGGGAACTTGGTATTTGTCATACTTATGGAATTTTGTGAGGCGGAGCATGCTTTATTTGGTCTGCATAAGCTTCTGACATATGAGTGATTGCATTTACATATTTCTTCTTATGTGTGCCTTTGTATAATTGTCATGATCAAGTTAGCTCATCTCTTGTTAATATGTTTGTTTCATCATGATCATGATTTTAATTTAAAAAATTCAAAACATGATCACTACTTAGTCTTGCATCTAGCATATTTAGGAAAATTGCTTTAGCTATCTTTTTCATACCTAGTAGCTAAAATCCATTTATCTTGGACACAAACATGCAACTTGAATATTTAAATACTTTTCATGGAAATCTTGCTCTAACAATAAATAAAAATCATATAATTGATATCAATGTATTTTGTGCTAAAATTGAAAAGATCCAGGCGAGTTTGTCTTGTCGCACTATCTCTATTTTAGACTTCTTACCATAGCACTTTGGTATGAACTAGGATATTGTTGTGTTTACCAAAATCATTGCTTTAAGTTTCTGACAGTCTTTTCTTGACCCAGGTTAGTTTGATTAGTCAGTATAAGGTTGATAAGAAAATAACCCCTAGCAATATCGGAAGAATCACAAGTATGAAAATATCTTGCATATCAAGTTTGCTGAAGCTCGCTGTTTCTGGATATGCTTTCCAAGGTAGATATTTGCTAGCTTTTGCAGTTCATGCATTATCATGTCTAGGTTGCTAGTCTAAGTGGTTATGTTTTTATTTCCAAAAATTTAAAAATGAATTGCTTAAAATTGGAAATTGGATTTTATTGATCGAAGCTGAGCACATATATGTTAAGACACTTTTGATTGGCATACTTTTGCGCTATATGTACTAGCATTCAGTATATTTTAGAATCTGTGCATCCTTGCTGCTCCTTGATTCATGCATTGTCAAAGGGGGAGAATTTTGTGTGATAAAGAGAATTGCCAAAGGGGGGACTTTTGCGCGGCTTTTATCTTCAAAGGGGCAAAATTTGAAAAAGGGAAGACTCTATTTTATATATCAAGTGACAATGTTTGGCTCTTTTCTGAGTTTTTATGGTCACTTGTGTGCTGAAAATTTAAATTTTTCTTGAATTTGGATTTGGATTGTCAATACACTCATAAAGGGGGCGATTGAGAAATCAAGTTGAGATATGCCTTGGTTTCAGTCTGTGATGAGTGAATGACAAGTGCTCTTCTGTATGAAGGGGTCCTCTCCAAAAGGGTTCAGAGGTCTTCACCAAAGGGGTTCGATATTTGTTGGCTGCACAAGTATGCAATGAAGTATGTCTATCGAAGGGGTTCGACATAATACATTTTGAAGGTTGTATCGTAGGGTTCAGTACTTTGGTGGTGCACCAGGGTGTGCACCGAAGGGTGTTTTACCCGGAGAGGGCTTCAGGGTATCGTAAACACTTGGTTGCTTGTCAATGGTGTGTAGGTGATTTCAGAGGCGATAGGACGACCATCACAGCAGATGCCTTAAGTCAAGCGGGGAGCTTGATGCTAGGCAAAGTAGGGAGCTTGGTGCTGTGAGGGTCACAAATGCTGTGTGAAGTCGAGGTCGGTCCTCAGGTTGAAGGTGCGCCAGTCGAAGGCGGGAAGTGCGGAGAGGGACTCCGTATAAAGATACCTCAAGGCAAAGTCCTCGAAGGCGAGACACTTCGAAGGGGTGCTCCGGAAGGATACACTTCGAAGGTTGGAGGTTAGGCCCTCAGGATTGAGGCAGAGTTGACAAGTGTGCTCCGGATGGAGGCACTTGAAAGGACACCTGATGAAGGTCTCAGAAGTCAAGATGCATTGAAGGCATGGTCTGGAGAATTTTCTTCAAGAGTGTGCTCTAGGTGGAGACACTACGAAGGAGTGCTTACGGAGATGCTTCATGCAGAGACCTTAGACGAAGGAGGGACTTCAAAAGGTGGTGAGCGAAACCCTCTAGAGGGAGGTACTTCTAAGGTAGGGCTTCAAAGTCAAGATGTCTTGATGTGCTTCGGCCATGTATCGCTTCGGTATACGTACAGGTGGTATTCGGGCTAAGTGAAGATGCGAAGCTAGGATGGTCCACTCCGTAGATGGTGGTGCAAAGGCGCCAAGGGCCTTGACGGCTTCGTCTCAAAACCGTCACTCTGTATTGAGACAGACGTCGGAAGTAGAGAAGCACCTTCGGGTTCGAAGCTTACTAACGAAGTCACTCGGGAACTTCAAAGTGCGAAGGGGGCTTCGAAGATTCTAGTCTACAAAGCTGACACAAAAAGGAGATTCCAAAAAAGTTAACTACGTGTTGTACCTCTATGACTTCATGTGGCAGAAAACTTGTAAACCCTAGGGGTATTGTAGTCCCTACGCATGTCTGAGTTGTCCGATAAAAGGAGAGGCAAGCTGATGTCTAGGGCAACACTATTAGCTAGGTTTAGAACCTTATGTACTCATTGTATCCCAGGGCTAGCCACCACAAACTTGTACTTAGATTTGTGAGCTTTTTGTCTTCCTTGTTCTTCCAATGAAACTTCTATTATGTTTCTGATTCATTGATTGCATGAACTTATATATGTGTTCTTTGTATTGCTTGTGTTGAGTTTTTGTAGTGCACTTCATTCTATGTAAACTAGAGTGTTTACTCTATGTTCTTGCTAATGGAGGGGCACCTGCCATCTTGGGTACGAAGGTTGTGTTGATTGGTTTTTTAGAGTACATTTGCTCTATGAGAACCGGAGGTATTTCCTCGAGTGTATCTAGCGAAGTATTGTCTAGTGTCAGGAGTGCAAAGCCTGCAATGTTCACTGTGCCATTTTTCCTAAGTCTCGTTCGGTGTCTGTTTCTTTTACGGAGCCTAGTACCTGTTACTAGTGCAGAGCATCAGAACGAAGTCCTTTGAGGGGATTCTCTTTGAAGCAAAGTGCTATTGTACGAAGTCTGACTCCAAGCACCTCCGTGTGCAGAGCTTACTCTGGCGAAGCCCTGCTTTGAGCTTTTTGGGTATCCAAGTGTGAGTGACGTCTTCTGAACTTTAAACTTTTGCCCTCTTTGAAGCCTATGTTCGGAGTATATTCAATACCTCTAGACCAGACACTCTGAAGGGTGTGTTCAAATTCTGTTTTTCAGAAGAAGAATTCTAAAGCTCACATTCACCCCCCTCTAGTCGTCTTTTTGTTCCAAAAAAGCTCCATCTTTCAAGGTGAGTAAGGTCTTGTCGGACATCTTGTGCCACCTCAACGTCCCAGTGGAATCTTTGGTCAACGATTCGAGCCCAATATGGGCTCATTTCATAGAAATATTGGGCTCCCTCTCCTCCGAGCTCATCGATGCCTTGACACCAGCAGCATGTCTGGAGTTCCATCGGTGGGAGATCCATAGGGCTCGGCAGCGGATGGCCGATCAGGTGAGTCGGACGTCGCAACTGGAGGCTACCAAGGTGCATTGGGAAGTGATACATGCTGGTGGCACCAAATTGACTAGTCTTCGTGATGTGTCATCAGCTTCGTCGCAGTGCCTTGGAAAGCTGAAGTCGAAGGAGGCCGATCTGGTCATGAGGCTTGATGAGGTTCGAGCGAAGATAGATGATGAAGAGAGCATCTTGGCGGCCTTCCCTGACCGGATTCAAGCTAAGGAGCTCCAACATGCTAATATCATCTGTCGTTCTCACCCCTCAGCAAGGAAGGCAAAGAAGCGGGCAATGACTCTGCTGAGCCATCGTGCAACTCAGAGTATTGCCCAGTTGGAGGCAAGGAGGAGGCAGGCCGAGGGCCCTCCAAAGATCCATTCATCTCTAGGTGCCGACTCAGATGCCTACGAGAGAGCACCTGGGGCAAACGAGGCCACGACATATTCGTCCTCAGTTTCTCCCCCTCCTCTGTCACCGCATCGCTCAGCTCCATGGACCGGCTTTGCTTTTGGTGTGGGACCCAGCTCACGGAAGAGGAAGTCGGTGTTCCGGCAATCGGCGTGGTGATGACATTTCGTCGATGTAGTTGATCCTCCTAGTCGTTTCTTCGTGATCATCACTGTATCTTCTTCTCGATAGGGTTGAAGGATTGCCATTGCCTGAATTGAGCCCGATCGAGGTGACCGGAGCCGTTGAGCTGACCACCACCATTGTGGTCTACACGGCATCACCGGGGTCATTGGAGGGTGGGCCACCTTTGGCAGGTGATGCGGCGGGGTCCCAACCTTCTTCGGCGAGAAGGTCCGAGGACCCGCCGACGACCACAGCGGCAACCGTAGCAGAACCCACCGTGCTAGGGGAGGGGCGCTCCGCTCCTCCTATTACGGTTGGGTCAGTGCCACCATCTTCTAGGAGTGCTCCTGCTCGACGATGGTCGGTGGCCATGGCTGGGCGCTTGATGTCGATCGAGTACCATAGCCAGAAGACGATGGTGAGTTTTCCTGCAAAAAAGGTTTGCATAACTTAGCGTATATATTAATTCGGGTATCCATGTAGGATGCGGCTCTTGAAATAAGAGAGTGGCTGAGCATCGAGGACGCCGAGCTGTCTCAAAAGGACAACAAGTTGTCCTTCATGAGCAGCTCAGCCTCTAGGACCTTGGTATGTCTCTGCTTCTTCAATACTTTCATCTGCTGATTCGGAGCATAATTCTTCTTTGTTCTCACGGAGTTGTCAGTGCTAGGTGAGCGTTTGGAGATGGCTGTCGGCTAGGCGTAGCATTCAGTGGATGCTACGACAGTAGAGAGGGACACTGTCTCTGTCGAGCTAGATAAGCTGAATAAGAAGCTCACCGAGTGTGAGGCTTCGGCCAAAAATGGCGTGGTTAGTATAAAAGTACGGACTTCTTCTGAGCACTTTTTTCCGGGTCGAATTTCATCAATTTTTGTCTTAAGAATTCTGTTTTGCTCTGTAGGGGTCCATTATCGGATGACTTCTCAATTTTAAGACCTCTCCTAGGCCACGCATGTGTCAAAGTGTGACAAAAAATGCACCAATAGGGGCCGATTAGCTTCCTCGTTGCACCCTTATGCCTTTAGTTCTCTTTGCCATAAACATTGCACTCTTCTCTTCTGGTTCATTCTAAAGATCCCGGAGGGGCACCATTGCGGATTCCCTGATGCGGTATCACCATCGGCTGGTTGGCCGATTTCCTCGGAATTGACGGGGCCGAGCCTCTCAAGTATAGACACCCTTGGTGCTACAGCCAATTTTCCATCGAAGGTAGATGTAGGCCTTCGTTCCATCAGAACCTTAAGAAAACACAATTCCACTAGGGATTGAATCGTGAGTAATCATGATTGTCCTTGCCGTTCGTCCTTTCCTTTGGTTTTTTTCATACTTCCCGATGAGGTTTGAGGAAGTGACGCTACCGCTGGCTTGCCCATTCTTCTTCGCTTCCCGACCGTCAGCGTTGTGCGCGTGCACCATGTTGACTAGGAATGGATGTCTGTCGATGTTCATCAACTTCTTCCCATCGTCAAACTTGATTCAGACTTGCTCCATGACCAATTGAATCTACTGCTTGAACACCTTGTATTCATTTGTGTGGTGCGATGGGGAGTTGTGCCACTTATAGTATTTCCTCTTCTTTACCTCATCGGCAGGTGGTATCATGTGGCCAGGTGATAGGTGAATCTGCTTTTCTTTGAGCAATAGGTCAAATATCTTATCGGCCTTGTTGATGTTTGAAGTCGTACTTCTCCTCTTTATCGGTCTACTTCACCCAAGGGCATGCAACTTGTTTCTTGTTATTGGACCATTCAGTCAAACCAACCTCTACATCAGAATAACTACCCTCGTTGGAGTCCAAATAGTAGGCCTAAGTATATGCCACCTTTTTCTGATACCTATCTTTCATTGCTTCTTGGAATATGCTCTCGTGTGCCGATACCCGTTGCACTAGTTGTAAGAGGATCTCAAACTCATGTGATGAAAATTTCTCCTTAATTGCGTTCAGGAGTCCTTGAAATGCCAACTCTACCAACTCGGTGTCACTGAGTCTCAAGCTATACCATCTGTGTAACGCCCTAGTTTTCATCAAGCGATAAAAATAAAATAAATAAATTAATACATTCATTTCAAGAAAAATATTCAGTGTAAATCTATAAATAAGAAAGCTAAAATAGGGGCATAAAAATTTCATTTAAAAAATAAATCACAGTTGGAGTATTTTCCTAAAATTCTCCTTCCTCTAAATTGCATCACAAAATTTTTTCTAGAATTTTCGGCGCGAAGAAATTAAATAAGATATAATCAATATCATTTCATCGCAAAACTCTAACACTAATTAATAAAATATATTTCAACAAGAATGTTGTGTGAATAAAATGTATGATAAATCATTTCAATTAAAAATAATATAAAACCAAATAAAATTCGACTAGAGAATTTTTTAGTAAATTTCTCCCGCCTTAAATCAATTTAGGTTTTTATTAAGGATCTTGTAACTAGAATAGTAATCCATAATATTTCAATGAATAACTTTAATAAAAAGTAATTAAATCACTCTCTTTCCAATATAATTTGAATCATCATTTCCGACTATCTATATCTTTTCCCAATCAAAAATCTGGAGGAATCAACATTCTATTTTCGCTCGCGAAGTTAAAATCCCATTTTAACCGCGTGGTTTAAATTCCGTGAAAAATCCCTTCTAAAATTATTTTATATTTTAAATTCTGGAAAATAAATTCAAAACATTGGTTTGTGTTCATGTTCGGAATTTCTAATTTCGACGCGAATACAAAATTCATTGATTTTCCAAACCGTCGTTTATTCGTTAAAATATTCGCACGTTATTTCTTTAAAATCCAAGATTTCTAAATTTATTTTAAATTCCAAACTTTCCAAAAACTTTTTACTTTTCTTAAAAATCCAAATTTGAATTTTCAGAAAAATATTTTCCTATTTTTTCCCTCCTTTCCTTTTCTTTTCTTTCCTTTTTCCCTTTTTCTCTTTCCTTCTTTTCCCTTTCCCTTCTCTCTCCTTCCTTTTCTTTTTTCCTGCGCACCTCCCATCATGGCTGCACGCAGCCACCTCCCCTCCCTCCTTCCATTTCTCCATCCCCTTCCTTTTTTTCCTCTTTCCTTCTTCTCCCTCTATTTCCTGCCTTTCTCTTTCCATTTCTCTATCTTCTATTTCTCTCTCCTATTTCCATTTCTCCCCTAGCCCTTCTTCCCCCTATAAAAGCCATGCCACCCTCTCCTCCTCCTCACACCACCCTCTCCTCCCCCCTATGCTACCCTCTCCTCCTCATTGCTGCCTCCGCCGAGCGTCATCGCCACCACCATGCCTCCCCCTCGCTGAATCACCACACCACCACCACCTTACTGTTCTAGGCAAGCCCATCTCCTCCTCCGCCAGCCATGTTGCCTCCGTTCTGATTTCATGCGGTAATAATCTTCTCTTTCTTGTTTACATTTCATTAATCATTGATTATCCTAGTTGTGTTAGGTGGCGTTCAATCTAAATAGTTCATTAACATGTCCTGATGTCGTTCGTTTAATCTAATCCATTTTATCTTGTTCATTGATTTGTTCCGTTCATGTATACCTTAATCGCCAAGGTCTATTAATATACATCGGATCCAATCTATGCAATAGATTATTTTGTATCATATCCTAACCATGGATATAATTCAACCATCACTTGTCGTCAAATTGTTCTTTGGATTCGATTCATGCCATTGTCCCTTTTTGTATCCATCTAAAGTAGATCAATTATTATTGTTTGAATAATCTCAATCCCAATTTATTATAACAATATCCAGCGAACCTGCTCCAATCTATTAACTCAACATTTTCCCTATATTCCCTCCTGGAGGTCATATTTGTCATGAGGCATTCTTCATAGTCATTTTGTTTATTAAACCAGAGATAATGCTCATTGCTCACCGTCGACCCCCGCTCGACATGTCCCCTTGATCTAATCAATCGATTATGACTTGATTAATGTTCGGTAATTAGACTTGCGACATTCATCGATGGTCGTCGCCGATTGTTGATCGTTCGTAGTCGTTCATTATCATCCATCATCGAGTCTCATTGATTTAATCTAAACCCATCGACATGGTCGCTAAGGCTCGATCAGTTAGGCCTTTACGCGTACCTTTAGTCAACCGCCTCTTTATCCTAAATCGAATGAACTAGGTTATCCAATGGTCGCAACCTATTCAAATTTTTCGACTAAATTCATTTTACCCCATTTGTTTCTAATCAATTATCGCCTTCAATTAGACTCGTCCTCATTTTCAATCGAATCTTAACCCATCGATCTACCCTTGTCTCAACTCAACTTTAATCACTCCAATCCAGTCCATCTAAGTGAGTGTGTTGATCACATGCCGACCATCTCATTTAATCCGTAGGAATAATCTCACGATTATTTCTTTTCTTTTTAGAGTTCTATCATTTCATGTGAATGAATCTGGATTTCTAAAATTCATATCTTTTCCATTTGAACTCCAAATTTCATCATTATAATTCTAGAAAATCCCTCCTTTAATTCTCTACAACTTTAACTAATTTAATTGAAATGTTTGTGTTTTTCTTTTTATTTATTTTAATTATTTATTATTCTTGTTTTGTGTGCCGAGAAGATTTCGACGCTGTCGAAGAGGCAGAGTATTTCCCCGAGGTCTTCCCTTCGCCATTTACAGACCAAGGAAAGTCACAACCCTATTTTGATCATAATTGAGCCCATGTTTTAATTAAATATCGCTATAACTCATAGGGTATAAATGCATTAGTCCAAATAAAAGCCCTACACTATAATTATTAGATCCCCGACCCTGATGTGCAAACCCAAGCCATGCTATTTAGCCTGAACTCCTTGTCACCTTATTATTATCAATAATAGATAGTGTCCAATGTATCGACACAACTGCTATAGGATAAAAATGAGTCGTAGATACTTGGATTCTACTATATGTTCCCCTGATATTTCTCTCATCCCTAGAATTCTCTTGGTCTATGGAGTTTTGGATTAGTATGTTAGCATGGTGGGTTCCTGGTGCAAGCGAGGGCATTGGTTAGTCACACCCGGGACACTATAAGGACTGGTCTGTGGTATCTGTTGCAATATACTTCCGTACTAATCACAAGTCTAATGGGTAAGTCCTAACTGGAGGTATGAGACGTTCCAACTTAAAGCACCATAGTGGAGGGGGAAAGTGACACCTGCTGGTGGCCCATCGTGTTGGGGCGCCATATGAAACCTATAAGAGGGTGTTATTGGGTTGGAGCATCTCATGCTAAAGGTTTTGGCACGAGTTCCTATGGTACGGGTCATCTTGTTACACTTTAGTGTGCGGGGATGAGTGCGTGCTTTATGGGTACAGTAGTACACCTCTGATCAGAGTACAATATTTTTGAAAAGTCATGCCCACAGTCAAGGGCGGGTTGGGCAATGTTCACCGCAGTTAGTTTACATTTATGAGTGTTGCATGATGGAATGGCATGTAAGGACCGTTTTGTTGGATCAAGATCTTCGTCTCCTGACAAAGGAACTTGACTGCCTCATGGTGCTCCTCGGTGTCAAGCACGGCCTCGGTATGGAGATCGTCCATGGCCTGAAGAAGACGCGTCTACCGGGTCATGACCGGATCACGATCGGAGTGAACTCCGATGTAGATGATACGGTGGGTGCTGGGAGTGCGCTTCGGCATGAGCCGGAAGGACGAGTTCTGAAGATGATCGTCATAGATCATCCTCAACTCCATGAGGGCTTGGAGGGCGATGCGTTGGCATGCGACGTCAAAGGTTGGGCCCCCAAGTGCTGCCGTGAAGAACGGTAGGTGCTCTCCGGACCCGTGGATAGTGAGGGAGACGTCGCAGGGTCCGGTGAACTCTTCCATGTACACCCCATGGAACTCGGGCTCAAAGAGGAACCCAAGGAAGGTGACCATCATGCGGAGCTCCCTGACGAAGCCCTCAATGTAGCGGCAGAAGCTGTGCACTTGGTAGACCGGCATCTATAAAAACAACAAGTTGAAGAAAAGTGAGGGGAGGAACAAAGTTTATAAAGTAGGTTTTCGAGAAATAGTTTTCTGTAGCTATTGGTTAGGCTGGTCTGTCTGGCTTCCTACAGTCAAGTCGCCTCTGATACCATCTTGTGACGCCCCGATTTAACAAATCGGAACATTATTTAATTTCCAAAGAAAAAAAATAATACAAGAGGTTCATCATGCGATAACGTACATACGACAAGCATTCATGGTACGCAAACCATATTATTACATAAGAGTGAAATTAAACTAACAAAACTAAACTGCATGAAGAACGCCTTCTTCAGGATCTTTCTTCTTGACTGGGTCGCTACTCCAGACCATCCTCGTAGTAGGCATCCTCTGAATGGTGTGTCCAACGGGTATGAGTACAAAGAGTACTCAACAAGCCACCGCAAATGCAAGTAGTAATGCAAGATAATAACAAAGGAAGGATAATGGCTAAAAGTGCGGAAAAGTACATTTTTCAGTTATTGCATTTAGTGTAGTCAAATTTAATCATGCGGAATAATAAACATGAACATCAATAATACCATCTAACTCGAGGAGTACGTTTTCTCTCCTCGCACAACAGTCCTTACATGTCAAATCATCTTGCACATCCATTCCAAAAGTAAACTAACTGTGGGATGTCACGCAACCCGCCCTTGACCATGGGCTCGGCTTTTCGAAAAGATTTATGACTCTGATCAGAGGTGTACTACTGTACCCACAAGGCACGCACTCATCCCAAACACCAAAGTGTAATGAGATGACCCATACCACGGGAACTCATGCCAAAACCTCAGCATGAAATGCTCCAAGCGATAACCACCCGCTCTAGGTTTCGCCGGTGCGCCGGGCCGTATCCCGGCTAACGTCGCACCCCCTTTTGCGCCACGTCGGTACAAGCCACCCGCAGGTGCTGCTTGACCCATCTCCATGTGGTGGCCTCGGTTTGGAACACTCCATACCTTAGTTAGGACTTACCCACTAGACTTGTGGTTAGTACGGAAGTGTATTGCAATGGATCCCGCAGACCGGTCCTTATAGTGCCCCGGGTGCTACCGACCAATGCCCTAGCTTGCACCCAGAACCCGCCATGCATACACTCACAACCAAAACTCTATCACCAACAGAATTCCAAAGATAAGGATAACGGGGATCATATAGTAGAACCGAGTTGCTACGACTCATTTTTAATCCTATAGCAATCGTGTCGATACATTGGACACTAGCTAATAATACTAATCATATGGTGACAAGGAGTTTAGGCTAGATAGCATGGCTTGGGTTGCACATCACGGTTGGGGGATCCTAATAAATATATTGTAAGGGTTCCATTTGACTAATGCATGTATATCCTATGTGTTTTAGCGGTAGTTTAGTAAAACATGGGTTCAACATGCTCAAAAGAGTGGTTTGGTGACTTGCCTTGTTCAGCAAAAGGCGACGGGGGAACCTCCGGGTAATATTCCGGCTCCTCGGCGGCGTCGTAGTCTTCTCAATATAAATAAAATAAATATAACATTCAATTAAACAATCCAAAATCACACAACAAGCGTGTAGGCTTTGATTGGGTTAATTTAAAGAAAATAAAGTTGTTAAGTTTCTGAAATTCATTTTATGAATATTTTAAAATGAACAATAATGAAATATTGTCCTTTATAAAAGAGATAATAATGTGAACAATTTTATTTTAAGTTTTCTAACTAATTTAAAATAAGAGGTCCAGAGCAAACTTAGTGGTTTCATTATTTTAACAGGAAAAGAATAAAAGATAAATTTTGCTGAAATTGAAATGAATCAATTTGAAATTTACCCTAAAGAGTATTTGAATACTTTGTTAAGTAAGAATGAAATATTCAAAGTAAACATATTGTTTTTATTGCATTAACATGTAGAGGATAAAATTATAAATTTTCTGGAATTGAAATGATAATTTTGGAGTTAAAATGCACCAGATATGAATTTTACAAGTTTAAAACAGTTTCTGGAATTTAATTTAAATCAAAAATAGCCTCGGGTCCATGGTGAACCCGCGCACTGTGTGCGTGGTCCGACCCATCCTGGACCGTTGGATCCAGATCCAACGCGCGAGGGCGAGGCAGGAGCGTTAAGTTAACGTGGACGGCTAAGATTAAAAGGCTGAACCGGTATGCGATGGATGGCCCAGATTCATCGCGGGTTTTAAATACTAACGAACGCACGAGATTAAAACGTACCACTTCGCCGAGATCCAATGGATCCAATTAAACCGCACGAGGGATTTAGTCGCCACCGTCAGATCTGGATCGCACGACCGGGATTGAATCCGACACGGCACGGGTACTCGACCCGTGCCGGTCGTCTTCTCCGGTGACGGCGAGTGGGCCAGAGGCCACGGCGAGCGACGGTGAGGGTTCCTATGGGCTAAAACGGAAAGAGGACACTACGGGGATCACGAGGGTACCTTAGGCGAGGTGAGGGGTCGTCGGAGTGTGGTCGGCGACGAGGGTAGACGGCGGAGGGGTTCAGGTTCCTCGTCGGTGATGGCGTTCCGGCAGGGTTCGTCGTCGGTGGAGGGGTGGCTGAGGTCGGTGAGGTTCTGGCGGTCACGGGGGTGCGGTCGCCTAGGGAGGAGGAGGTCACCGGTGATGGCGAGCAGTGACCGGAATGCGGACGGCGGTGAGGTGTTAAAAGTTGAAATGAGGCGCTCTGGTTCGTTCCCAATGCGATCGGGCGTGTGGGCTGGACGAGGGAGTGGCCGGGGGTTTAAATAGAGACGTCGGCGGGGGCAAAGGGGGTGCAATCGGGGGAGGCCGGGAGTAAAGCCTCTCTTCAACGCCGGCGAGCTCCTTCCTTGCATGTGTGCACTCGATCCGAGGCGATAGCGCGTGGGTTAATTAGGGGAAACGACGAGCACGTCGCGGGGGTGTTAATGGCGTCGGCGAATTAACGCGAGGGGGCTGGCGGGGGCGGATCTGAGGCGGGATCGGGGGCCGGCGAAGTTAGGGGGGCTGGCGCGAGGTGGACGACGGGTCCGACAGGTGGGGTCCAACGGGCAGCGGGCGGGGCTGATGGGTGGGGTCGGGTTTGGCTGAGAGCGGGGTGGCGCCGACAGGTGGGGCCGAAGTGGCGGGCGGGCGTGCGCGTGGAGGGGAAGGCCACTGGCGAGTGGGGCCCGGATGTTAGTCTGAGGGCGCGGGTAGGAGTGGGCTGGGCCGGCCGGGAGAGAGAGAAGAGGGGGGAGGGGTCCGTTACTGTTTCAATTCTTTTTCTGAATAAATTTAATTGTTGAAATTGGTTTAAAACATTTGGGCTACTTCCAAGGGTGATAAAAATTTGTAAAAATTCTCAAAAATATATTTCGGTCTTGGGAACCCATACAAAATTTTTCTAGCCTCAGGTTTGGTCATTTCAACTAGGTTCTAGTTCAATTATGCTAAGGAGGGCATTAAGGGTATTTCCAAATTAAATAATTCCAGAAAAATATATTAAATGATATTTTTATTTCATTGAAAATTTGGGGTGTTACACTGTACTCCTCAAGTTAGAAGATGTTGCATTATTCACGTTTATTATTTTGTACAATTAAACTTGACTACTTTAAATGCAATATAAAAATGTACTTTTCTGCACTTTAAACCATTATCCCTCCTTTGTTATTACCCTGCATTATTATTGCATTCTCGGTGGCTTGTTGAGTACTTTTGTACTCATACCCGTTGACTAAATATTTTAGACGATGAGTTCTATGAAGATGGAGGTCTGGAGTAGCGACCCAGTCAAGGATGCGAGTCCTGGAGCAAGATGTTCATCGCCAAGATTTTATATTTATTATTAATTAAGTGTAATAAAATAGCTTGCGAGCTATATTTTGTTTGTCGTATGTATGAGGTCATATGATGAACATCTTGTATTTATTGTTTTTCTTTGGAAATTCAATAAAGTCCCAGTTTTATTAAATTCGGGGCATTACAATCTGCTACGTACGTTCCAGAACCTCTGAACGTAATCTTGTACCGACTCATCCATCCTCTTCCTCACAGCTGTCAAGTCAGTGAGCTTCATCTCATGAATGCCGGCGAAGAAATATTTGTGAAACTTCTTCTCTAAACCATGCGAAGGCCTATCCAATAGAGAAAGCGGCAAGAATCAGACCCTTAGCGCTTCATCGGTCGATGCCTCCCCATACTAGGCGAGGGAAACGACTCATATGATCGATGGTGGAGAACGAGTATTGTCTCGAGAACTTGGTGAAGTCGGGTACCTTGTATCGGCCTAGCAGTGGTACTCGATCAAACTATTCTGGGTACGACCGCCGATACGTGTACGTCTGATCTTTGGGTTTCAACCCAAATTAGTCTCGAATAATCTCCGTTATCCGATTCACCCAGACATTTTCCTGCTATCCCGGCATAGGGTGTCGATCAGGTATTGGGACCTGCTGATATTGGTCCGACTCAGCGGCATTATGCATGTATTGTCCCTCATCACCATATGGCGGTGCTCCATTGTATGCAATATGATGATACCCCGGAGGAATACCATCAGGTGCCCCACTTAGCAGAACGAGGTCTAGCAGTATGTTCCTTGCGATGTCGTATGTCACCTGAGGCATCTCTTGTCTTGGTAGTCTTGGGTTAGATGCCGGAAGTGGTGCTGGCACACCCCTTTCGAGGCCATATGGCATGCTCTATAGTGAACTCTGTGCGGGAGCCAGCGGCTGAGTTGTCGTGTTTCCTTCATGGCCGATCAAGGCACCCGGTTTCTCTAGCCTCATCAGCCTTTTTGGTTGTGGTGCCAGTCGAGTATGTTGTGGATTCTGCAGCAATCTTGTTTGGTTGTCAGGGAGGTACGTTGGACCTTGTGGTGGCTCATGCGCTACAGTGCCATCAATAGTTTTCTTGATCAACCCGTGGAGGGTGTTGACCAATGTTGCAGATTGGTAGATGAGCGCGTGATGAATTGCCTGATCGATGATCTCTTGGAGACTGACCTGAAGGCTTTCTATTGGCTAATTGGCTTCTATAGACAATGTCGGTCTTGGTAATGGATCCCTTTGGATGGGACCTGATCAAGTCATGTCGTAGGAACGCAGACATAAATTCTGGAAATCATCCACGTGCCTTTGCACTTCCGCCCTCTACTCTTCACTCATTGTTTCGAGAGTGATCGGGATGATGTTGTCGTTGTTGATCTCTCCTGCCATGGCTGAGTTGCTGAAAATGTCCCACTGGTCATGCCAAAAAGTGTGTTGGTGTTTTTGTTGTTCACACTTTGACACATGCGTGGCCTAGGAGATTTGCTTAACTCCAGTGCAGGTCCTACAATCTTAGAAAAAGGGTTCAAGACGTGCTAATTAGTTTGACCCTACAACTGATAAGAAACAGAGAAAATGGCATTAGTAGCAAAGCCGATCGACTGCCAAGATGATGAATGCGGTGAGGATAAAACAATCGTGAGCGAATAACGCAGTCGGCCATAACACGAATGACCAAGGCAGAGCAACCAGGAGGAATGTGCCATCGGCTGATGAGATATGCAGTTTATGCATATGGGCCGATGAGCATTTAACGATAGCGGATAGAATATAACGTTTAATTGAAGATAACCTATAGGCTTGCACTCCGACATAAATAAATAAAACACGCTAGATAAAATGTTTGTATCATAAAAATCATCATAATAACAAGATTGGATCCAACCAAGATAATATCTAGTCACGATGAACTTAACAATACTTCAACATACCGGGCACGCTTTATTTAGATGAACGGTATACATCATGAATAAGATACAATAGAAAGAGATGTTAGACTTAACCGATGAAGCCTCAGACTACCACACCTAAATCACATCAATCTAAGAGATCAAATTGATGCAGCCTTAGACCTAGCCAATACACCAAGATAAATCGGCGATCGTACTATTTTAGTTGATGCCTCAAGAGATCAAATTGATGCAGTCGTGGGGACACTAACCTAGTCGATACGATCGTCGGGGTGGCGGGACTAACCTCTTCGCCGAAGATCGAAACGATGCAGTCCAGCTCCCAGTGCCGAAACCCACCAGGATTAACCTTGGGAAGTCAAGGGTGGCGATGCGCCAAAGAGTTGTTTGACAGGGTTGTGTGTGTTTTTTGACCTAACTAATGGATACTTATTTATGGTCTAGAGACTTGTCGTCCAAGCAATCTATCTTAACCAATTCTGGATAATTTTTATCTTCTTCTTATTTTATATCTTCATCGACTCCTTCATATCCGGTCATATTATAACGGATGGACTTCTTTGACTATCTTTGATTGTACGGTATCCTTGGTGGTTCCTAGACTTTCACCAAATCTTGGCATCAACAAGAAGGGATGGGGTTCCAATTCTTCTCAAGGCTCAAGAGAGGATAGAGAAGAATGATGACTTGACAGATACTTCTAAATTCTCATTTTTACAATCCATATATAATTATAGTTTAAAATCTATTGCTCATGATGTGGGGTGAATTTAGGAAAAATGAAATGGAAATTTCTAACATCATTAATTTTATTAAGGCTAAAGAACTTGCCCAGGCCCTAATAAATATAGCTAAAGAAGTTAATAGTAATTCATCCTCCCCCGAAGATATTGTTTGTAACAACCCTGTTGATAATGATAATATGCCAGAAACTTTAGCTTCACTACCCTCTAAGCCTTCTCTAATTGCTAAAGATGTGAAAAAAGAAGGGGATAATTTACTATCTAGTGCCATATGAAAATCATTTACTATAATGTGAGAAGTCTGGGAAATAAGAGCAGGCCAAGACAGCTTGCCGAGATGATTCATTACCATGAGATTGATTTTGTTTGTCTCCAAGAGACAATGAGGGATAGTTTTACCTAAAGAGAGCTGGATTTTTTCTGTAGACATAGATATTTTTTCTGGTTGACTAAGCCTTCTAATGGGCATTATGGAGGTGTATTGTTGAGTGTTAATTTAGGGTCCCTTTGGTTGAGCTTTTGGAAGCAGCTTTTGCTTTCTAAAAGCCAAAAGCTCAACCAAAGGCATGTATCAGCTAAGGTAGCTTTTTTCAAAAGCAGCTTCTGCTATAGTGTAAAATTGAAAGCCGGTAGAGGCCTGCTTTTGGCAGCTTCCTGGTCTCACTTCCCTTCCTTTCCCGCTTGCCCCGTCCCTGTGGCTGCCTCCCACTCGCGGCCGCCTCCCGCTGCCGCCGTCGCCGACCCGCCGCCGCCGCCGCCGACCCGTGGCTGCCGCGGCCGACCCGCGGCTGCCTCCCACTCGCGGCCGCCTCCTGCCACCGCCGACCCGCGGACCCGCGGCCGCCTCCCGCTGCCGCCGTCACCGAGCCGCCGCCGCCGCCGCCGAGCCGCCGCCGACTCCGATGCCTCCAACCGGCCCACATTACATATTTGACAGCAGCTTTCCATTATTCCAAATAAACCTACAAACTATCTTCCATGCGTAGCTTTGCTTATTTGCTCCAAAGGCAATGATGTTCATTTGATTTCATAATATGACATGAAGAATTTCATTAGACTTGGCTCATTACTGAAGAAAAAAAAAATTTCCTAGGTACTGTGGGATGTACTGATGCATCAACAACCGATACAAAAGGAAGTGCAGCAAAAAACGATACAAAACAATGCAAGAGCTACGCTTTGCTTGACCTGTAAGGATGAACCAGAAAGCATAAGAACAAGTCATTTATATTGTATTTATAGTTATAAATGTTTTAGAATCAAGCCCCTCAAGTATTTGAAGTACACACAAACATTACATATTTTTTACACAGCTTACAGCTCAAAGCAGTTTCTCCGCAGTCGTTTCAGCCAAACGACTTTCAGCTTTCCCACAGCTGACTTCCCACAGCAGCTTTTTCACAGCTGTAGGACCGAAAGTAGCGACCAGAGGGGGGGTGAATGGGCGCCTAAAAAAAATTCTTTCGAACCAATGGCCTGCTCCCAATACCCAACGCACCTCGACAGACTTAGCAAGGAACAGTAAACAGATTAGCAGGACCTAAAATGATCTAGCCTAAAAACGACCGGTGTCCTAATCAAAAAGACACCATCAAAGTGCTTAAAGGCAGATTAAAAATCATCACAGTACGAATGACATCTCCACAAAAGTTTCACCAAATCACAGATGATCCATCAAGCACATGCAAAATATTCACAGTTTGTAGAAAGTTCATCGAGTAAGAGCAAACACAATATTTAACGCATTTAATCTAGACAAAACAAATGCAGTAAATAAAATGTGCTCATAAATATATATGTGAATATTTAATGCATTCTGAAATAAAAGCTCTTGCAGAAAATAAATCTATTTCGAAATTTAATGCAAGGCACGCAAACCGAGGAGAGATTAATTACTGTTCTGAATTTTTTGTCCCCTGTAGCATTCTGCCGAACACCATGCATGCGCAGAGCAGCTCCTAATGCGCCATGTGCCGGCGTTCTTCAGCCTGCACTGTGTTAAATTTCCTTGGGCCGATCAGAAGCTCCCGTACGAAGTTGCCTCCAGAGCTGGACATGCACTTGCACACCGCAGCGCTGAAGTGCTCCCCGCGTAGGAAAACCAGAGGCACTGGGCACCGGTTTTCTGCGGGCTGTGGTTACGAGGAGGTGGACCGGCGGGATTAAAACCAAAGAGGCATCAAGATCGGTGGCAGGAACTCAAGGGCACTGTGCGCGGGAGAAACAAATGGGCAGAATGTGGCGGCGGTGGTTTCAATCCAGCCAAAAACAATTCTGGATGAGTTCTGACTGTTCTGGAATATTTCAGATCAGTAGTGCCATAGCACATTTAACAGTCAAGAACGTAATGAACAAAAAGTTCAAATAGAACACAAAGTTAATAAATAGATCCTTCCGATCAATCACTTCAAATGTTACATGAACATCAAGGTCATGTTCTACGGAGAAAAATCCCAGAAAACTCACTCAAAGATTGAATCCTGATTAAAAGGACTTAGAAATTTCTGAACACAAGATTCATTTCAGATCTCTGGGGCCAGTTTGGATCAGCAAAAAGAACAAGAAAAATTGGCAGAAAAAGGTTGATTATTTCAAAAATGGATCAATAAAATCGTGCACAACAAAAGATGTATAAGATTCAACATCATGTTCTGTAGAGAAATCACAAGAAAACAAGCTCTCAAAATCGAATCCAGAGGATCTAACCTGTTGCGGTGCAGGCACAATAAACAGCAACCATAAACGAACAGAGAAAAATAGTGCGGCGGCGGATGAACTGTGGAGGAAGGAGATGCAAAAAAGTGAACTCTGATATTTCTTTTCAAAAATGAGTTAACCCTAACCCTAGGGATTGGGGCCTATTTATAGGCAGCCCAATAAATGGGTAAAACGCAGAAATACCCCTAGAGTTTTTTACAGACACTGAAAATAAATGGAAAAGACTAAACTGCCCTTAGGATATTTTTACAGACTCGACTGACAGACTGTGGGCCTAAAGGCAAAATAGTAAAAACCTAAATAAAGGTAACTTGTCCTGATGCGGAGCTTTCGTAGCAGCTACGGCTTCGCTCCAGGACGGTCCGATCCAAGATCAGTGGTCGTCAGTTTTGCGCCGAAACTGACAAAGCGTCCACCGTCTTCGCACCGGGTACCCGGATTGGGCCGGCCCGATTCCGCGGCTCCCTCAGCCCGGCAATCACTCGCCGCCCGTGTACCTGAGTCAATCCCGGTCAACAGTCCAGTGGATCCTCTGCTGCTCCTAGCCCATGTACCCGGATTGGGCCAGCCCGACTTCGCGGCCTTCTCTGCCCGACAGTCGCTTGCTGCCCGTGTACCTGAGTCACAGGCGGCCCAGACGCAGCAGGTCTTCTCTCTCTTTTCAGTCCTCTTTGACTATCGTTGACAATGACTCATCACATCTGGAGCCATGAGGCCCACGCTATTCAGCATGGCTCCTCAACAGCCCACAGCCCACAGCAGCTTTTTTTCACAGCCACAGCTCAACCAAACACACCCTTAGATTTGGTTAAAATAAGAGAGGTTGATCAAGGAGAATTTTTCATTAGTGCTGTGCTAGAAGCCAAGTTGGGTAACTTTCAATGATAACTCATCAATGTTTATGGTCCTGTTCAAGAGGATAAGGAGAGTTTTTTAGCTGAACTTTCAACCAAAGGTAGTGGTTCCCTATGTCCTATTATTATTGGAAATGACTTTAATATGATTAGAAGGGCTGATAAGAAATCCAAAGGGGTTTCAAATTTTATTTAAGATGGATGGAGGCTTTCAATACTTTTATCATTGATTCAGAACTGAGAATTTCACAGATTGGATCCCAAGTTTATGTAGAAAAATATGTAAAAAGATCCCACTAGAGAGGTGTTAGATAGAATGTTATCCTCTCCTAACTGGGATAGTATTTATCTCTGACCCTCATGTTCAGTGCAACTAGAATTGGTTCTAATCACAGTCCTTTTATATTTGAAACTGGGTGGCTTTCTAATGAGAATTTAAGACATTGGCTAATTTCTAAGTGGCCCTTAAGATATAACCAGACCAATCTTGATTTTTGGCAATACCAAGGCAACTGTCTTAGACAAATGAGAGGTTGGGGTGCTAATTTAACCGGTGAAGCTAGCAGGCAGAAAATTGTTTTGTCCAATTAGATTCAAGATTGTGAGTTGAAAATTAACAATGGTTCTCTGTGCAATCAAAATTAGGAGAACATGTATATGTTAGAAGAGGAGTTAATGAATATCTTCTAGCAGGAACTTGTTTATTGACAACAAAGAAGTGGTCACAGATGGATTCTTCAGGGGATGGTAATACATCATTTTTCATGAGATTGCCAATGGGAGGATAACAAAGGCTAGTATCTTCTATCTAAACATGAGGGGGATAGAAATTACAAATCATGAGGATTTGAAAAAATCATATTTACAGTTACTACAAGAATTTGTTTAGATTAGAAGAAATCCCTAATTCATTTGTCTGAAGATTTTTGGCTGATAGAAGATTTGTGTCTGAAGAGGATGCAGAGGATCTGATTAAACCATTTTCTTTAGAAGAGGTGGATTGTTCTTTCAATTCTATAAAAATGAATACTGCCCTTACCCCTCATGGTTTTTAGTAGAGTTTTATAGAGCTTTTTGGCCCTATTTTAAAATTAGATGAGTTGTATGTGGGTAGGCTTCACTTGCATAGACTGAATTTTGGGGTGATTATTTTGATCCCAAAGGTTTAGGATGCCAATTAAATCAAATAATTCAGACTCATTTGTTTATTAAATGTTTGTTATAAAATCATTACAAAGGTACTAGCTGTCAGGTTAACTAAATGTGTTCACAAAATTATTGATTAGAGCCAAACTGCTTTAATTCTTGATAGGAATATTTTATAGGAAGTTGTCATCCTTCATGAGGTGTTACGTGATCTTAAAAAGAAAAAAAAAAGGTATACTCCTTAAACTAGACTTTGAGAAGGCATAAGATAAAGTCAATTGAGAATTTCTATACGAGGTTTTGCATAAAAAACAATTCCTAGGAAAGTGTATTGATTGGATGAAACGAGTGATGGAAGGTGGAAGAATTGTTATAAACATAAATAGAGAGATAAGGGGTATTTAAAAAATAATAAGGGTGCAAGGCAGGGTGACCTCCTATCTTCCTTGCTATTTAATCCTACTAGAATGGCCCTGCGCGCTTTGCGCGCTCTATCCATAAAAAAGTGACAGTAATTTAAAAAATCAAAGTCTACTAATAATATGAGTTAGTAAGTTCAAAAAAATATTGCAGAAAACTAAACCCTGATCAGCGAAGAAGCCCACGTGACTGAAGAAACGAAAACGGCACAAAACATCGCCTGTGGCACACATGAAAGCAGCATCGACATCACACCACACACCCAGTAACAGGCAAAAAAACAACGTGGTGTTGTTGTCTCAGAAATAACACTTCTCGCAGAGTATGCTCTAACGCAGACAGGGAGTAAAAACAAATCATGTAGCAACCCAATGCAAACAATATGCATGCGCTTGAACTAACCAGCGAAAGGAAAAATTACTATGGAGAGAAACTTCCAAGTTCAAAGTGCAGGATTTTTTCAAGGAAACCAACAAAAGTTCAAGACAATCTCTAATATGTAGAACAAAAAGAAGATTTAGTGAGAGAATTTGTGAGTTGTAATTGAAATTCCAATTTCAGTTATAATTGAAAATTCAGAATACATTGTAGGCATGATATAGATGTAAAAATGAAAGTGAATCAAAAGAAATATCACATATTATTAAGTATATCATGCAAAGCCTCGTACAAAAGAAAATGAAAAAATAAGTAGGAAAATGTATCCTTTCAATACAGATGGATAATTATTTTTGTGAAATAATGCAGCACATAAAAGCTTTCTCTGCAAGGAGTACATGTACAAATGCGTCAATATTTGTAGAAAAGCATTCACAGATCATCTGATAATTGAACTTCTCAAACCAATACCATGCTTGCTCAAGCATCCCAAAATTGACATACATCCTTGTCAAAGCCGATTGTGTGTATTTATTGATCACCAAGTTTATCTGAACCATTTCTTTAAAAGCATATGCTTTAATTAGTAACCAGGTCGTTGATAGAGTATCCATACAAGAGAATGCAGCAACAAAATTGCTCTTTTCATCTTCCTGAAACAGTTACTCTGTAACATCAATAGCATTTATTTCTTTGTACAATTAAAATCTCAACCCCATCTAGATACCATGTAACAAAAAACAGATAAAACTTGTTACCGGTAAAAGAACATTAGGACAGTATGTAGAATGTATGCATGATTTCCATGAACAATATGTACCTTTAGAGTCATTTCCATAGCACAAGCAGCTCACCCTCCCAAGTAAAAGAACCAAAAGAGCAGCAAAATGTGCAAAGAAAACAATACTACACTAAAAACACAACAATTGTTTGTCTGATCATGGCTATTGCCAGAATTTAGATGCTTGAATTATGGACATTGCCACATGTTGGTAACTTGTAGATGAGACATAAGAGTTAGTTTGTTTATGTTTATCCTTAGAATTTGTTCAGATGTTTGTCAAATAAATGTACAGGCTGAGTTTATAATGGTTTCACCTTGTCTAGATTTTATAGCTCATTATCTTATATGTCATGTAAGTAGTCTACAAGTTGAATCAAATATCAAAAACCTTCTGATCCTATGCATGTGCCTTGGCAAGTAGAGAAGAAATACACCAGTCTAAACTGTATAAGGCAGATCTTTGAATATCAGCAGACTGCAAGGCATTAGTAGAAGCAATGAAGAATGAAGCCTCTCTAGCTCTCAAGAAATCAAAGTGTCCCTGCCAGTTTATTCAGTTCATCTTTATCAGAGAATCAGAGGAAAAGACTCGGTGTGTGTTAGCATGAAGAGACCTGAAATTTGGCATTATTAGCTCTGAATAAGGACATAGATAAATAAACGAAGAGACGGAGTAAATGTGAGGGACCAAAAAAATAGATGGAAGAGAAGATCAAGAACTGCAATAAACGTGACGCAAAAAAGATCCAAAAGATCAGAACGCTAAGAAAAAATTAGGGCTTTCCTAAACAATTTTGGAGACTAAATGCATTTATAACTCAAACATCATCAAGAACCAAAATTGCATCAGTATGCTAATGAGTCAAAATAATCTGTAATGAATAACTAAAATAGGATAATATAGAATTTTAGATGGTCATGAGTTTGAATAGTCTATAATGAATAACCAACATGAAATAATCTATAATTCTATATGCTTATGAGTTAGCATCAGCATGCATCATATGGATAATCTAGAATTCTAGATTCTCTTTTACGCACATAAACCGTAAAAAATGGAGATTGGACTGCACATAATTTTGGTATGTCCAATTTTTGACAGTTCATGTATTTAAAAGAGAATCTAGGTCATGACCTAGATGGATTGCTCCTCTGACATTTTGAGGTGGCAAAACCTGAAAATAAATAAGTTAGTTGTTTGCCTGCAATGCATATGGAATAACCTGTTGCATATAAAACAAGACTATTGATTTTGTGAAAGCAGTTCAGTAAACCAGTATATAGAATATTTATAGATAGTAGTAACAGAAGATTGATGAATCAGAAGGACAAATTGGAAGGGAAAAAAGTTCATAGTGCATCAATGGAATAAGTATTCTAGAATATGTGAGCTTTATAAGGGTCACAAAAATATGAGCTATTTTAAGTATGCTTACAAGAGCTTTGGTTGGGTGTTACCGACACACATTTTTCAGTCTATTTATTTTATTTCTGCTTCCATATGCGAACTGTGCTCCCATATGTGATTATATTTTCCAGACTACAACATCAATGACTAAACATATAGTGAAAGATGTTTTTGATGGTAATGGAAATTCCAAGTCCCTAATATATGGCCGGAGTAAAGATGTTGACAAATTTCTTGCAGCCTTTTTCATGCATATTAGTTCATATAGAAGTTCCATGCATAATGTGCTAGGTGGGTGTATATTTGTTTTATTCATATGATTAATGGGAAGTTCACTGCGAAAGAATTCAGATAGCATACTTACAAGCTTTACTGGCTTTGTAGGATTTGTGACAGAGAGCTGAAGTACTTCATTCCAGACATGATTGAGATTCTTCTTCTGGACACTGGTCTTCACTTTCTATACCATAAGCAAAACATAATAGTTTAATGGCACAAACATATAATAAGATTCATTCCAGACATGATTGGGATTCTTCTTCTGGATACTGGTCTTCACTTTCTATACCATAAGCAAAACACAATAGTTTAATGGCACAAACATATAATAAGATCAGGAGTAATATCAGAAAAAATGATGAGTACCCGGAGCTACATTACATGATTAATGATGCAGTTTATTAAACTGAAAATATGCCATCATATCCAATATTATCGTCAGCAGTCACTGTTCAGTATGTAGAAAATATATAACATAAAAATTGTACCATTCAAACAACTCAATAAAAGAATATAGTATAATATGGCCTCTTCTTACAAGACTACTGACTACTGAGTGCATTATACTATGCATTGAGTTGGTAATCACGCAACACAGCAACCACAGTGGACCAATGGATCAAGCCCTTGAAAAATAACATCATATGAAGACAACCATAAACAAATTGAGAAGTATGCTCGTTCATGATTTATTCTAGAAACTGAAAACACCAGAGAAGGTCATGTTGGATAAACAACTAAACATTACCACTTCATGAGCTACCAACAGCAAGACCATCATTCAGCAACGGAATGTGCCATTTTGATCGCAAATTTGGTACGCATGTCATTCAACAAATATACACAAAGCTCTCAGTCACAAATAAACAGTGGAAAGTAGCTAATCAGTTTTTGTGATTAGGCTCCATCCATGATTTCCCTTATATATATATATATATATATATGTTCTTATAGCACATTATGGAAAACGGGCATGCAGAAAGATGGTTGAGATATTTTTCCGAAATCAATTGGCACATGGCTCACAATCTTAGCAAATGAAGGATGAAGGGTTTACACTGAGTGTAGGTAAATTAACAAAGTTGCGACGTTTTTATTGAGATGACAGCACGATCTGGATCCAATGTAGTTATTGCCAAATCACAGAATCTTGGGTTTCTCCTTTCTAGGACTGGTGCTACTCAATTTCATACTGTACATTGCAATTCGCCTCTCTTACATGATGACACATCTGAGCCCTTTCTGCTCTACTCTTTGGTCTTCATTGCCTGCAAAAAAACAAATATGTTTAGAATCCTATATGATTATGAGGCTATAATACCTAATGACCTCTTCGCTAGTTCAACGACATCATATTCCTCTGAGTAGTTAGTGCTAAATACATATGGGTTACTGAAGCAATGAAATGGGAATTACAATCATGAAGTTGGTAGAGCCTGCGATTCTGAGGAGCGGACATTTTTTAAGCTGATTAGGATGTCCTGCATTGTATGCTCCCTTTGCTAGTTACCTAGCATAGGCAATAAAGTTGGTTCAACCAAGATAAACAGCCCACTGTAAGTACTAAGACAATCATCATCACTGACTACTTTAGTCCACATGAAAGCAGGTGGACAGGTACCATTTTAGTTTCTTGATCCACACATGTCATATTGATTCAAGTCTGGAATCGAACAACAAGTGGTTTGTCCAGTAGTCTGTATCACAGAACAACTTCAACTGATAGATTCGTCCCTCATGAATAGTCTGCAATACAAAATGAATGCAATCATTTAGTTCTAGCATGCATAAGCAAATACAAATAATATCTAGTAACAGTTGTTTTACACAAACAAAATTGGAGTTTAGTAGCTAATTTAACAGTTTTCTGCATTAACGTAAGGTAAACAGCTCTCCAGAATGAGCACACTCCATATATTTTATTTTGAGACTTTCTTATGCGCTAGTGCAATACACACTGTACCTTATGCTTTCTTGTGAATTGTGATGAATAATTTTATTAGGTAAACTACCATTAAAAATGAGTAGTTGGTATGGAATTTTCTGAAGTGGGGAAATGTATTTTCAAGAAGGTGTTCAATGGAGTACTGGTTCTGCTATTTCTTGGAATCTCAGTGAGACCATAATCAGATTCAAGACTATCTGTTAATCCAGCAAATATTTTAGGTTTCGAACCTAATTCCCGTGTAACTAAGCAGTTGTAGCATGCAGACCTAAGGACACATATTATCAATAACAAACCGATATAATGGTATTGACACTGACAAATTAAAAGGGAATAAAAATAGACATACACCAAATTAGACATACACCAAATTAGACATACCCCACTGTAGAGTATATCAACGTCTTTAGCTTTTTGACGATATGATATATAAAGAACAAGGTATGCAATATTGCAGATACCAAGTATATTAAGAAAGAAAAACGATCATAAATAGGAAAAAGGCAAAAGAAAATAAAAGGAAGATTGATCCAAAGCATTTCACCTGAGTCAATAAGGAAAATTCTCAAATGTAACATCAATATCTTTCCTAACCCATTTGCAGCCAAAACGTCCTCAAGCCCCTTTGCTGGGCCAAGGCTACAACTGTCTGGAGTCTGGACCATGCTTCGTGAGTGCATACTTCAACTTCTTGATCTGCAAACATAACATTTGCACCAAATACAATCTAAAAAATACTAACACCAAATACAAGAGGTCGGGTGGAGATAGGCACCCAAATATCACATAAACTGGAGCTGATACTAAGCACAATGGCACATCACCAATAGATTACTCACGCTTTAACCGAACAACCAAAAACAGCCAAGAATATAAAGTAGTGTTCATATGCTTACGATGTGCTCGAGGTGGCAAATGTAGCGGAATGGGAGAGAGCTCACAACACTATGCAACTAATACAACACACATAGACTGAGGTCAGTTCACCAGGGGAGTAGGTAGCAGTGTAGCATAGTGGCAGGTACCTTTGCAACCCTCAACATAGTAGTGTTCAACACATAAGAGTGACCTCACCGCATAACTACCGACCATCGATGTGCTCTAGGATCCAGCGAACAGTGTAGGCGCACATCTCCGAACGCGCAACAGGGCCCCACCCATAGGGAACGCACGTACCTCGACCTCGTCGGCGTGACGGCGTCTGTCGCTTGCTGCAGTGGCCATGTCGGCGGGAGGCGACGGCGAGCGGGACTGTAGATCGGGGCTGCGGATGGAGGCAGGATTGGAGCGCGGTGCGGCGGCCGATGGCCGGCTGGTGGAGGACCGGGCGAGGATCGACCGGCCGCCGAACCAACTGGCCGGCAACGGCGATCGCCCAAGCCGGAGGAGCGTGTGGCGATCCAAGGAAGGCAGCAGGCGACTTCTGGCTAGGGTAGGTGAGGAGAGATTTGGGATTAGGATGAGCAGAGAAAAGGGAGCAAGAAAAGGACTGAACGCTCCAAAAATACCAAATAATTTAAAGGGTGTTTTCGCAAAAATGACTGCAGGACACACCAGCCAATATTGAAATAATTACCAAAGAACATAGGGGTGTTTTCGTGAAATAATGACGTGGCCGGCTGTGGGAGCAGCAATCGGCAGCTGCTTTTAATATATCTAATTGGTGATCCTTTGGCTGAATTGCTTTTAAAAGCTAAGGAAAATGGATAGCTATCTAGCCTAGTGCCAAACTTAGTGGATTGAGAAATAACTAATTTTTACAGTATACTGATGATACCATCCTTTTCATGAATTATAATGAGGAAGTTTTTTCTTTATTGTTTTGAGGCCATGTCAGGTTTGAAAATAAATTATCACAAGAGTAAAGTATTTACTATTGGGATTGATACAGAGGAAGCTCTAGAGGTAGCTGATAAGTTCAATTGTAAACTAGGATCATTCACAATAACTTACCTAAGGCTACTTGTAGATAGTTCTAAGCCATCTAGCGGGCAAAATTCCAAGGAGGTTGAAATGAAAAAGTGGCCATCTATCTTATTGTGGCAGGATGGTTCTTATTAACTCCTACTTGAGTTTTGTTCCCATATATAGTATGGGTGTTTATCTACTTCCTGAATCTATCCGAAGAGAGGTTGATAGAATTAAAAGTAAATTTATTTTGGGATGGTATGGATCACAAGAAAGATACTGAAGTGGAGTGCAATATGTGCCCCTAAGGATTACAGTAGTTTGGGTATTTTGGACACTAGAGCTATGAATATTGCCCTTCAAGGAAAATGGATTTTTAGAATTGATTCAGGCAATGGAGATGTTTGCCTTAATCTTCCAGTGAGGGAATATTCAGACACTAGAACTATGAATATTGCCCTTCCAGGATGCTTGTTGCTAGAAAACATCTTTTGTTTCTTATTGTTTGAAGTATGATGATAATCAGCTCTAGATGGTTTTTTTAGGGGTGTCTTCGAGGCTTCGAGCTCCTCTTGTGAGCTGAAATCTCTAGCGAAAATGCTATTGGTTCCTCATTTTAGCTTTCAAATAAAGACGGATGACATGTATTTTCCTAAAAAAATTCACACTTGCTAGCACTATCAGGGAGTAATTAGCAGAAACCAATCAGTTCATGGAATTAATTAATTAAACAACGCATGCACAAGCACAAATTCATAGCCCAGTTAATTAATTAGCACCACCGGCCGCCCGATGCATCGACGGGTCAGTGGCCGAGCACGACGAGGTCGTCGTCTTGGGGTAGGTCGGCGTCGCTGTAGTCATCGTCGCTGTCGGTGTCGGGCGCGCCGGCGGGCGACCTCGCCCGCATGTTCAGCATCCCCTCCTCCTCCTGGTTCTCCGGGTCATGCACAGCGCCGACGCGGCACGGCCCCGTCGTGGCGCCCGGCTGGCACTTGGGCTTCATGGCCGGCTGCTCCGCCGGTGCTGCCGTAGCCGCCGCCACCGTCTCCGCCGCCGCAGCACCCACAGGCCTGCGCGGCATCATCATGAGCACGCTCGCCAGCGCCACCACCACCACCCACGTCCGCACGGATACCGCCGCCGCCATGTCTTGCGAGTTGCGATCACGCCTCGTCGATTTTCGCGAGGTTATTGAGGTTGCAGCTAGGTTAACTAACAATTAATGGCGAGAGAGGCAGCGAGATTATAGGGTTAAACAATTTCTGGGTGGTCACCCTGTTTTTGAGGCAGAAGCAAACGGGCGGTCGTCGTCAGATCAAACCTGCACTGCTGCTAATTTTGGCCTGAAATATTTTACTCGTGCATTCCTGGATTGATTTAAGAAAAGTAATTTTATTATACTATAATTGTCAATATATTTTTATATGAAATTAATTACCATTAGTATTATTTGACTTATAAAAATTCAAATTTATCCCGTGCTCCGCTTGTGGCCAAAGTTCAATATAGCCGTGCTGGTAGTAGTACTCGATTAATTTAAATTGATGTAATCTTGCGATTGCCTACATAGTGCAGTCCATGGAAATCGAGAAGACCAAAATCTTCACGAGGGTCGTTGAAATTGTGTTTAGTTTTCACACAGTAATACTGCAATTCAAACACTGCACAGGTAACTTTTCAATCAAATAAACGTGATAAATTCATCGTGTAAGGAAAACCACGCAACAATCGTTCTGTATCAATTCAATTAGTTTGTTAGAGCAACTTCGACAGGGCTCCTATTTAAACCCTTAAACTTATTTTTTAGAGTCCGAGAAAAATCGATGCCAAGCCCTCATTCCTAGGGGTCTCCTATCCCAGCTCTCATATGTGCCACACGCGTACTTTCCGCTTGTTTAAATTTGAATATTTGTATGTTCATTTAAATATTTGAATATTTAAATATGATAGATGATTATGTTCATGTTGTTTAGATGGTTATGTATCTATATTTAAATTTAAATATTTGTATATGTTTTTAAAAATTTGAATATGTAAATATGATAGGGTATTATGTTCCTATTGTTTAATATGATAGATGATTATGTTCCTATATTTAAATTTGAATATTTGCATTTACATTTAAATTTGAATATTTGTAGTTACATTTAAAAATTTTAATATTCAAATATGATAGATGTTATGTTCCTATTGTTTAATACAATAGATGATTATGTTCTTATATTTAAATTTGAATATTTGTATTTACATTTAAAAATTTGAATATTCAAATATGATAGATGATTATGTTCCTATTGTTTAATACGATAGATGATTATGTTCCTATATTTAAATTTGAATATTTGTATTTGGATTTAAAAATTTGAATATTCAAATATGATAGATGATTATGTTCCTATTGTTTAATAGGATAGATGATTATGTTGCTATATTTAAATTTCAATATTTATATTTGAATTTAAAATTTTGAATATTAAAATATAATAGATGATTATGTTGCTATATTTAAATTTGAATATTTGTATTTAAATTTAAAAATTTGAATATTTAAATATGATAGATGATTTTTTTCCTATTGTTTAATATGATAGATGATTATGTTCCTATATTTAAATTTGAATATTTGTATTTGCATTTATAAATTTTAATATTTAAATATAGTCATTCATTATTAAACAATAAATAATTTATTATGTACTATGATTTGAGAGCCACAGCTGGAGTAAAACGCAGAAAACATGTCTCTCAAAAATAGGGAGAGCTCTCAAATCAAAAGTTGGGGCTCTCATTTGAGGGCTACCGTTGGAGTTGCCCTTAGATGAAGTGAATATTTTGGAAGATTGAAAAAGCTGGGGTTATTTTTAGAATCTATAATCCTATTAAATACTTTAGTTTTTAAATATTGTATAACTCAGTAAATATATAACCTAAAAATAAATTAATATTTAAAAACTAAAAAACACTTCCAAATCTTATAAACTAGATACTCAATCCACATTCGGAGAGACATGATACGTCACACCAAAATGTGAAATAGTCAAATGATCTAAGTGACAATCTTGTGTGCAAGCAGAACAACCTTGAAAACCTTTCAAGAGATTAGAGGTTGAAAAGAATTTGGCACCATTAGATTTAATCCATTCTAATTTGTGTGATATGAATGGAATTTTGACAAAAGGAGGAAAAAGATATTTTCTTACATTTATAGATGATGCAACACATTTCGGTTATGTTTACTTTCTGAAAACAAAAGATGAAGCTCTGAACTACTTTAAAACTTATAAGACTAAGGTTGAGAACCAATTAGAAATGAAAATAAAAGACTAAGGGATGATTGAGGAGGAGAGTATACCTCAAACGACTTCTCCAACTTCTGTGTTGAGCATGGTACAATACATGAAGTTACTCCACCATACTCATTGAGAAACCATGTTGAAGAATATGGTTTTGATATTCCAGATGTGATGAGTGATTGTCAACGGAAGTCAAAGGAAGGGAGATATGAAGACCTGCTGAGTCTGAGGCGCATGTGACTCAGGTACACGGGCAGCGAGCGACAGCCGAGCAGAGGAGTCGCAGGGTCGGGCTGGCCCAATCCGGGTACATGGCTAGGAGCGGCAGATGATCCACTGGTCTGTTGACTGGGATTGACTCAGGTACACGGGCGGCGAGTGATTGCCGGGTTTAGGAAGCTGCGGGGTCGGGTCGGCCCAATCCGGTTACCCGGTGCGAAGACGGTGGACGCTTTGTCAGTTTGGGCGCAAAACTAACAACCTATGATTAATTCATTTTTAGGGTATTAATATTTAGTTTTTAAGTTTAGAATATTTTTACTTGAGTCAGGAGATTTTTCTAAGAATATTTTAGTAATTTTCAGAATTTATTTTAGAGTCAGTGTTAATTTACCCTATGGGTCAATTAGTCTTTTCCTGTATTAGGAGTCGCCTATAAATAGACCCCTATCCCCTGGGATAAATGTCTGTTTTTCATTTTTCAGATTAATCTACAGTTCATTAATTTTTCCTTTCTGCCGCCTCGTTTTTAGATTTTTTTTTCTCTCGCCGCTGCATCTAGTTTTTGCTTCTCCTTTCCGGCGAAAATTTTTTGAGCCGTGGATGCGGCTGGTTCATCCAGGAGTAGGGGTGGCAATATCCCCGGTGGAGCCGGGGACCCGCCGGGGACCCGCCCCTACGGGGCCGGGGATGGGTTCAATTTTTCACCCGCGGGTTCATCGGGTCGGGGCCCCGCATAATGTCGGGTTCGGGTTCGGGTTGATTATTTAACCCGCGGGTCCCCGCGGGTACCCGATCCAATAAATAAAAAACTTATATATATGTATATATTTATATATGTATATATGTATATGTATATATGTATATTTATATATGTATATTTATATATGTATATGTATATATGTATATTTATATATGTATATGTATATGTATATGTATATATATGTATATAGATATATTGGTCTAATGTAAGATGATAAAAAACCTAACTTTAATATTGATGAATTTTGTTTGTTGGAATGTTGGAAAATGTAAACAAGATGATTTACGGTGATATTTAGTTTGAATTTTGTTATATTTGTGATTTATAAATTATGTCATTTGTATATTTTTAAATTTCAAAACGGGTCCGCGGGGACCCGACGGGTTTGCGGGGACCCGACGGGTCCGGGTCCGGGTGAAAAATTTCACCCGCGGGGCTAACGGGGCCGGGTCCTACCGGGTCCGGGTTCGGGTCTGGTATTCACCAACCCGGACCCGCCCCGCCCCGTTGCCACCCCTATCCAGGAGGCAGGGCCCGGCACAACTTCCCACGACACCGGAAATCACACCGGCGGCAGTGCTGCTGTTTTCTTCTCTTTTTTTGCAGGCGACGTGACGCAGCGGAAGCCTTTTCAGCGGGCCCCACGTTTTTCTTTTCTCAGCCGGCTGCAGCAGTGGAGTCACGTCGTTCATCTCGGCTGGGCTGCTGGACGCATGCGGCTGGGCGCCAGGCGGGCCGCATCGGCTGTTCCTAGGCAGCAGCACGACAATCGGTGTGAACGAGCGGCGCATGAAGCCACGTTTCGGATTTTCTGCACGGCCCGATGACGCAGATAAGTTTCTAATCTCCTATTTTTTACATCATTTTTAGAGATAATCATCTATTAATTAATTAGCGGAAAATTTGTTTAGAAATTTCGTGTTAATTTAATCTACCAAACTATTTTTAGTAATCGCATATTTATATTTATATGTGGTTAATCTGCTTATATAAAAAATAAAGAAAAGTTTATTAGTCGTAGTAGTATTTTTAATTCTAGTCTTTACCTGAAATATTTTTAGGTTATTTCTGAATTAATTTTTTGAATGATCCATATTTCATTCAGTTAATTAGTATTTTATCTTTAGACTGCAACCTGAATATTTTATCAAGATATTTAGTGTTCTTTTATTACGTCATTAAATATTTCTAGCATCCATTTTTATTTGCTGCAGTGATTTTTTTGTTTAGCTTTAATATCATTTTAATTAGGACACCGATCATCCTTAGGCTAGACATCTATAGTACCAGTAATTTACTTTACTAATATTGTTTGTCCGGTTAAGTTTGTTTGGGTGTTGGGATTAGATCTTAGTTTAGCAAGAATTTTTAGGCGCCCATTAACCCCCCCTCTGGTCGCTACTTTCGGTCCTACACTCACCTCAATCAAATTGGGTAGCCAAGAGAAAAACCAGAAACTAACAGACTTGGTGAATACCATGTTAGAAAGTGCTGGTATGGCTATAAGTTATGGTGGGGGAAGCTATATTAACAGCAAACTTCGTCTTAAATAAAGTAATCACCAAACATCGTGATATTACTCCATATGAGGGATGGAAAGGGAGAAAACCTAATGTTAATTTTCTGTGGACCTAGGAATGTTTGGCAAAAGTCAATATACTAGTGCAGAAAAAGAGAAAACTTGGACAAAAAACGGTCGACTGTGTTTTCCTTGGTTATGCTCTCAACAGTCCTGCATATAGGTTTTTAGTAGTAAAATCTGAAACTTCTGAAATTATTGTCAGTACAATAATGGAGTCAAAATATGCTTCATTTTTTGAGGATATTTTTCCTATGAGATCGGTAGACAATACTTCTGTAAATGAGGATAGTGAGTTTGTGAATAGAAATAATTTAGATCATATTCTTGAACCATTGAATGACACACTACCAGTAGAGAATGAACCTGAGAATGATAACAATATAGTCATGGATGCTCCTAGTAGGAGTAAGAGACAAATGATTGAAAAATCTTTTGGTGATGACTTTATTGTATACCTTATAGATGATGTGCCAAAAACTCTTTTAGAGGCATATGCATTACTTGATGCCGAGTATTAGAAAGATGCAGTCCGTAGTGAAATGGACTCCATCATGTCTAATGGAACATGGGAGATTACTAATCGTCCACACGAGTGAAAACCTGTTGGATGTAAGTGGGTGTTTAAAAAGAAAATAAGTCTTGATGGTTCTATTGAGAAATACAAAGCAAGACTTGTGGCCAAGGGTTTTACCCAGAAAGAAGGAGATGATTATTTTGATACATATTCTCCTGTTGCCAGATTAACCACAATTAGAGTGCTCATTGATTTAGCTTCTTCCCATGGTCTACTGATCCATCAAAGTGATGTAAAGACAACTTTTCTTAATGGATAGTTGGAAGAAGAAATTTATACGGAGCAACCTGATGGTTTTGTGATAACTAGACAGGAGGATAAAATATGCAAAATATTAAAATCCTTATATGGCCTAAAGCAAGCTCCTAAATAGTGGCACGAAAAATTTAATAAAACTTTAACATCTGCTAGTTTTGCTAATAATGAGGCAGACAAGTGTGTATATTATCGTTATGGTGGGGGTGATGGAGTGATTTTTTGCTTGTATGTTGATGACATACTAATATTTAGATCAAATACTGTTGTAATTAACGAAGTCCAATATTTCTTGTCTCGGTATTTTGATATGAAATATTTAGGAGAGGCAGATGTTATTCTAAATATTAAGTTGTTCAAGAATAATGATGGAATTACTTTGAGTCAAGCCCATTGTGCTAAAAATATATTGAGTCATTTTCGCTTTGAGAACAACAAAATTTCTCCAACCCTGTATGATGCTAGCATAAAGCTTCGAAAGAATCAAGGTTTAGGAATAGACCAATTAAGATACTCACAAATTATTGGATCCCTAATGTATCTTGCTGGAGATACACGACTCAATATTTTTTGCTTTGAGCAAATTAAGTCAGTTCACCTCCAATCCAAGACATGATCATTGGGTAGCACTTAAAAAAGTGTTGCGATATATGAGAGGCACAACATCTTATGGAATTCACTACACTTGTTATCCATCTATACTAGAAGGATATAGTGATTCCAATTGAATCTCAGATGCGGATGAGATCAAAGCTACAAGTGGCTATGTGTTTACCTCAGCTGGTGCTGCAGTTTCATGGAGGTCCTGTAAACAGACCATTTTGACACGGTCAACCATGCAAGCTAAACTTGTAGCATTAGACACAACGTATGTTGAAGCTGAGTGGCTTAAAGAGCTTATATTGGACTTACCTTTGGTTGAGAAACCAATACCAGCAATCCTCATGTACTGTGATAACCAAACGGTGTTAACAAAGGTTATGTGTACTAAGGATAACATGAAGTCCTCTACACATGTAAAGCGTAGGCTCAAATCTGTTAGGAAGATGAAAAACTCTGGAGTAATCACGGTGAATTATGTTCAAACCGAGAAGAACCTAGCAGATCATTTCACAAAAGGACTAGCACGAAAAGAGATTTCCGCTGCTTCCTTGGACATGGGTATGAGGCCCATATAAATTTCATCACAATAGTAATCCATATCTTACTGACCAGAGATCCCGTGAATTATATAATGGGAAAAACAAGTTGTTGATGAAAAATGAGAGTACATATATTTATATTTTACCTATGTCTTACAAATAGTGTGCTCTCAACTGTATGGAAGGTTGGCTTAAAGCCTTAATGTATTCTAGTGTCCAATGAGGGAAATAGGTATCGGCCTACAAGATACCTACAATGAATACACCTACCTGAGCCTAACTGTGAGGTCGCAGTTCATGAGAATAGGACATTCTCAAGAAGGCTCATGACCAGATCAGGGAGCATGACCATGAAAGCTCCGTTAAGATGTAGTCTATTGGCAGCTTACTATCAGTTGGATTGTCAAGTGCAGTCTTATCACAAAAATCTATGAATTTAAGGCTTAGTCCATTCATCATACGTGAAAAGATGAATCTTTTCAATCTAGGTGCAAGTTCAACCCGAATGGGACTTTTAGTAAAACGCCGGTATGTGAAACAATAGATCAATGCAATGATATTATAATCATATTTCTTTCTGATTGCTTTGGAATTGGTGGGGGATTGTTGAAAATTGGCCCATGAGATGGCTCAATTATTTAATTCCAAAGCATATGATTAGTACCATATTGCCTATTTACTGGGATAGAGACCCACTTATTAGGTGGAGGTATCTCTTTTTATTAAATAGAGAAAAGTCATGAGGATTTGGCTAAATTCACATGCACGCGCGCACGTATTCGCGTATTTTTTGCGTGAGATACAACGTGACTTGTGACTTGCGACGAGCGACTGCGTGCGTGGTAACAGAATAACGCCAAGTCAATTCAAATTTTTGGACTTTCATGTATACATTATCTGTGTCTAAATGCACTGTTTTAATGTGATTAAAACTGAAATTTGAATAGTCATCAAATGCCATAATAAATATTTTAGTTACTAGTCATTTTGAATGCATGATTTAAAACTTTTATTACTAGTATTTGTGGCCAAATTTATGTGATATGAATTTGGCAGCTACTAGTAATAAGATTTGGAATCGGAGAGAATTGTACTGATCAGAAGTTCCGATATGGTATCGGAAGTTTCGATTTGGGCGGAAATAGATTGGATCTGTTGCGTGTCATACTGTATCAGGAGACCTGAAATACCTTGTTAGAAGTTCCGATCAGGGATCAGAAGTTCCGATGTGGGCAAACAAATTGGATCTGTTACCAATTTGAGGGTTTCGATATGAGTACGACCAAAGGGCTCTCAGCCCTATATAAAGAGAGGAGGAGGAGGTCTTGGAACAAGGAATTAGCCTAGATTAGACCTAGCCACCATAGACTCCTCTCCTCCCTTTCTTGATCTCAAATGTTGAGGTCGAGGATCTCCTATATCTCACGTGCAGTGGCTACCACGCTGCCGTGGGAGGAACTCCATACATGTACATGTGGATACCATGGAGACGTTGCTCCAATAGCGACGCTCGTGGACTTCTTCACATGAACAACTACGTCATCTTCATCAATCGGATTAGCGAGGGACAACAAGAACGAAGTGAGGATTGGCTTGATGTGCTACTTCGACATCTTCTTTCCGTTGCACCTAACGCGTCTCATGTTAGAAGGTAACGATCTATGATCTCCCACGTGCATGGGTCATAGGCTTCGGGCGGAAATTTTGAATTTACTAGCTAGCGTAGCTCCCCTATTCCTCAACAGTGGTAACAGAGCCTACGTGCGTAGTGTTCGATTTGGATCCCTCATGTATGGAGATACATGGTGGAAAAACATATTAGATTTGTTTCTGTCTGTGGCAAATCGGAAGTTCCAATATTGATCGGAAGTTCCGATGGCAAATCGAAAGTTCTGATGGTGATCGTATGTTCCGATATCGAATAGTGATTCGATACAAAAAGCAATTGGTGTTGTCCGGGATTCCAATATTGATCGGAAGTTCCGATGCCAGATCGGAAGTTCTGACCCATGCGGATTTGAAATTTCGAGCCTGTTGAGCGGGGTTTTTCACATCCAGCATATAGTCACTTGTAGATTGCACGCCTAACTTTTTTTTGCAGAGAATGATGTGAACGGCATGGCTTTTGATAAATGTGATGTATGAGATGCATGTGATGAATGTAAATTAAATATGGCATGCGTGTCATGGTTATTTATAGCCTAAGGCTGATGTAAAATTTATTATGACTTGCACGTCATTTCCACGGTGCTTTGGCCCATGTAATTAGTATAGGCTATGTGAGATAGACTAGTACTCTTCATGGAGGTCGGGAGCATGCACTCAATGATGGGAGCCATGGAGATGGAGATCGCCATGTGAAGAGGACCATGCTATGTCACAATTAATATGATTTCATGTGATGCTTTTTTTATTCATGTTATACTATTCTTGCATGTTTCGTGTGTGCTAGGGACGTTACGGTGCTAGAATAGTTTTTCCTCAAAAAATTAAGTATTGATGCTCTTTCCAATAGATGTACCTACCAAGGTTCTTGCTCATCGATAGTGGGTCTGCAAAAGCAAGGTGCTACCTTTTATCTTGACCAGTTGGGCCAGAAGTCGGACTTCATTATTGTAACACCCTAAATTTTGAAAGAAATAAAAATATCATTTAATATATTTTCCTGGAATTACTAATTTTGAAAATGCCTTTAATGACCTCCTTAGCCTTCTTGAACAAGAACATACATGAAATTGTCAATCCAGAGACTGGGAATTTTTGTGTATGATCCCAAGACCAAGATATATTTTTGAGAATTTTTACAAATTTTTATCAACCTTGGAAGTGGCCCGAATATTTTAAACCAATTTCTATAATTATTTTTATTCAGAAAAGAATTTGGAACAGTAACAGGCCTCCCCCACCTTTTCTCTCTCTCCCGGCTGGCCCAGCCCATTACCCCCGCGCGCCTCGGACTGACACCTAGGCCCCGCTTGTCAGCGAGCCCTTCCCTCTTCGCGCGCGCTCGACGCCTTGGCCCCACCTGTCGGCGCCAACCGTTTCCCTCTCGCAGCCGAACCCGACCCCACCCATCAGCTGCCACCTCGCTCGCTCGCGCCCGCTGGCCTGTGGCCTCCGCCTGTCAGGACCATAATCCTCCTCACGCCACCGCCCCCAAATCGCGCTGGCCGACGACCTCGCCCTCGGATTCGCCTTGCCGGCCCCTCCCCCATTAAATTGACGCCATTAATCGGTCCCCCGCGCCTGGCCGACCATTTCCCCTCGTTAATCCTCGCGATTACACCCCGGGATCACGCTGCGCGTGCATGGCCGAGCCTCACCGGCACCATTGAAGACCCCCCTCGGCTTTCCTTGTATACGTCGCCCGTTATCCCTCACCGGCGCCCCTATTTAACCCCTGGCCTCCACCGCGTTCAACCCCCACGACAAATCGCTACGAGAACGAATCTAAGCGCCCAAATTCAACTTTTTACTCTCCACCGCCGCCCGCACTCTAGCCGTCGCTCGCCATCGCCGAAGTCCCCCTCCGTCCTCGCCGACCGCACCGCTGCGACCGCAAGGACCTCACCGACCCCGCCCACCCCTCCATTGCCGTCGAACCCCGCTGGATCTCCCTCGCCAATGAGGACCCGAACCTCTTCGCCGCCTTCACTCGTCGCCGGCCATGGTCCGTCGACCGTTCGCCTCACCAACGGTACCCTCGTGATCCCCGTAGTGTCCCCTTTCCGTTTTAGGCCTTAGCTACGACCGCCGTCACTCGCTGTGGCTTCTGGCCCGATCGTCGTCGCCGAAGAAGATGACCGGCGCGGGTCGAGTACCTGTGCCGTGTCGGATTTGATCCCGACCGTGCGATCGCGATCGAACGGCACCTGTATCCCCACGTGCGTGATTTAATCCGCACCGTTGGATCTGATCGAAACGTTATGTTTTAATCTCGTGCGTCCATCGGTATTTAAAACCCACACTCGATCTGAGCCGCACGATACGTACCGGTTCGATGTTTTAATCTCAGTCGTCCACGTCGCTTTAACTCCCCCGCCTCGCCCTCACGCGTTGGATCTGGATCCAACGGTCCAGATCGATCTGGCGCACGCGCACAGTGCGTGGGTTCACCGTGAGCTTGGCTCACCGTGGACCCGAGACTGTTTTGAATTTAAATTAAATTCCATAAATGACTTTAAACTTCTAAAATTCATATCTTGCACATTTCAACTTCAAAAATTACCATTTCAATTCCAGAAAATTTGTAATATTATTCTCTACATGTCATTTAATAAGAACAGTATGTTTACTTGGACATTTCATGATTTTGTAATAAAGTATTCAATTGCCCTTAGGGTAAAATACAAATTTAATTATTTAAATTCCAACAATATTTATATTCATTCATTCCCTGTTAGAATAATGAAACCACTGAGTTTTCTCTGAACCTTTCATTTTAAAATATTTAGAAAGCTTAACAAGAGATTATTTCACAATTAAAAATCCCTTTTAAAAAGGGCCATACTTCTTTATAGTTCATTTTAAATTATTTATAAAATAGATTTTTGGAAACTTAACAACTTGGTTTTCCTTAAATTAAACCAATATGCTTGTTGAGTGATTTTGTATTGTTTAAATTGAATGTTGTATTTATTTTACTTTATTTATATCGAGAAGACTACGACGTCGCCGAGGAGCCGGAGTACTTTCCCGAAGTTCCTCCCTCTCCTTTCGCTGAACAAGGCAAGTCACCAAACCAATCTTTTGAGCATGTTGAACCCATGTTTTATTAAACTATCGCTAAAACACATAGGATGTACATGCATTAGTCAAATGAAACCCTTACAACATATTTATTAGGATCCCCCGACCTTGATGTGCAACCCAAGCCATGCTCTCTAGCCTAAACTCCTTGTCACCATATGATTAGTATTATTAGCTAGTGTCCAATGTATTGACACGATTGCTATAGGATTAAAAATGAGTCGTAGCGATTGGTTCTACTATATGATCCCCGTTATTCTCATCCTTGGAATTCTGTCAGTGTTGGAGTTGTGGTTGTGAGTGAATGCATGGTGGGTTCCGGGTGCAAGCTAGGGCATTGGTCGGTAGCACCCGGGGCACTATAAGGACCGGTCTGCGGGATCCGTTGCAATACACTTTCGTACTAACCACAAGTCTAATGGGTAAGTCCTAACTAAGGTATGGAGTGTTCCAAACCGAGGCCACCATTTGGAAATGGGTCAAGCAGCACCTACGGGTGGCTTGTACCAATGTGGCGCAAAAGGGGGTGCGACGTTAGCCGGGATGCGGCCCGGCGCGCCGACGAAACCTAGAGCGGGTGGTTATCGCTTGAAGCATTTTATGCTGAGGTTTTGGCATGAGTTCCCGTGGTATGGGTCATCTCGTTACACTTTGGTGTTTGGGATGAGTGCGTGCCTTGTGGGTACAGTAGTACATCTCTGATCAGAGTCATAAATCTTTTCGAAAAGCCGAGCCCACGGTCAAGGGCGGGTTGCGTGACATCCCATAGTTAGTTTATTTTGGAATGAATGTGCATGATGGTTTGACATGTAAGGACAGTTGTGCGAGGAGGGAAAACATACTCCTCGAGTTAGATGGTGTTATTAATGTTCATGTTTACATTTATGCATGATAAAAATTGACTACACTTAATGCAATAACTGAAAATGTACTTTTCCGCACTTTTTCCATTATCCTTCCGTTGTTATTACCTTGCATTACTATTTGCATCTGCGGTGGCTTGTTGAGTACTTTTGTACTAATACCCGTTGGACAAACACTTCAGAGGCTGCGTACTACGAGGAGGATGGTCTGGAGTAGCGACCCAGTCAAGAAAACGATCCCGAAGAGGGTGTTCATCATGCTTTGATTTTCTTATTTAATTTTTATCCTGATGTAATAAATATGGTCTGCGCACCATGAATACTTGTCGTATGTACGATTGTCGCATGATGAACCTCTTGTATTATTGTTTTTCTCATGAAATTCAATAATGTTTCGATTTGATAAATCGGAGCGCCACAAGATGGTATCAGAGCCAACTTGACTGTAGGAAGCCAAATGGACCAGCCTAGCCAATAGCCACAGAAAATCATTTCTCGAAAACCTACTTTATAAACTTTGTTCCTCCCCTCACTTTTCTTCAACTTGTTGTTTTTGTAGATGCCAGTCTACCAATTTCACAGCTACTACCGCCACTACGAGGGCTTCGTCAGGGAGCTCCGCATGATGCTCACTTTCCTCGGGTTCCTCTTCGAGCCCAAATTCCAGGGGGTGTACCTGGAGGAGTTTGTTGGACCCTGCGACGTCTCCCTCACCGTCCACGGCTCTGGAGAGCACCTGCCGCCCTACACCACCACACTTGGGGGCCCGACTTTCGACGTCGTGTGCCAACGAGTCGCCCTCCAGGCCCTTATGGAGTTGAGGATGATCTACGATGATCGTCTTCAAAACTCGTCCTTCTGGCCTGTGCTGAAGCGCACTCTCGACGCCTACCGTAGCATCTACCTCGGAGTTCACTCCGTTCGTGATCCGGTCATGGCCCGGCAGTCGCGTCTTCTTCAGGCCATGGACGACTTCCATACTGAGGCGGTGCTCGACGCCGATGAGCACCATGAGGCGGTTGAGTTTCTTCGTGAGGAGACGAAGAACTTGATCCAACAGAACGGTGAGCTGCAGCGCAAGATCATGCAGCTGCAGAAGGACATCGCGGAGATGGTTCCCCTCCTCCCGAGGAAGAGGAAGCCCATCCGTGAGCTTGCCCCTCGCCCCAAGAGAATCCTGCCACACCCCTCCACCGTCGGACCATCCACCGCCAGCACCCCTGCGCCACGCCCCGGCCTCGTCTCCGATCCGATCATCGAGAATTTTCTCGAGCCCACCATCCCTCGGGATCCGCGTCCCCATGGTTCCGAGAGCATGGAGACCGCCTCCGGTGGCGAGTAGGCGCTAGCTACCGTTGTTTGAGTTTTAATAATTTTATGTATGTGGTGCTATCTACAACAACTTGTGTTGTAGGTAGAGTAAAATAAAAGCTTGATTGTAATAAACTTTTTATGCCACCGATATATATATGTGAGCCCCATGGGCCATTTTTGATTGTAAATATTGTTTCGTCAACTTTTTACCTCTTACGTTCAGACGATGGCCGACAACCAGAACACCGACTCCAACAATGGAGAAGGAGGAAGCCACGGCTTGCCCGAGGGCGTGTTGCCCAACTAGGGTGCAACGGGCCCACGACAGACTGGGTCGCCATCCGCCAACCACCCCACCTTGCCGGAAATGATGGCGAATCAAAACCAGTTGATCACCGCCCTCCTCACCCAAATGCAGCACCAATAGGCGCAGTTGGACCGCCTGTAGAACGTGGAACCCATCCCTCGTGCGCCAGCGCCCGCGCCCGCTCCCCAACTATCGGATTTCTTGCGCGTGCGCCCACCGATCTTTTCCAGCACCACCAACCCCATGGAGGCCGGAGATTGGCTCCGCACCATAGGGAAGAAGCTGGATCTTCTCCCCTGCACCGACCGGGAGCGAGTGACCTTCGCCACTCATCATCTTCAGGGTCCCGCCGTGGAGTGGTGGGACAACTACAATGAGTCCCAGCCAGAGGACCACGTGGTGACATGGGCAGAGTTCACCATCGCCTTCCGTGCCACCCACGTCCCCGCCGGAGTCATCGCGGTGAAGCAGCAGGAGTTCCGCGACCTGCAGCAGGGCAACTGGACCGTCATGGAGTATCTCCATGAATTCAACCGTCTGGCTCGCTACACGCCAGAGGAAGTGCGGACCGACGCCCTCTACCAGGCTAAGTTCCTCCGGGGACTTAAGGATGAGCTGTCCATCTAGCTCGTCGCCACCGACTACGCCGATTTCCAACGGCTAGTAAATAAAGCGCTCATCCAAGAGACTGAGCAAAATAAGTTGGACCTCAAGAAGAGGAAGATGATCGCCTTCAAGAATCAACAGGCGAATTCCCAGAGGCCCCGCTTCATCCCTCTGCCACCAACGCCCGCCTACCATCCTCGGCCCGCTTACAGGCCGCCTCACGCCGCCGGTGGATCCAACGCCGGACATCCCCACCCCGCTCCACCAGCTCCGGCCGCTCAGCCGACGTCCGCCGCCAAGGCCTCGGTCTTGAAGGATCGCCAAGGAAGGTCGGTTGTCTGCTTCAACTGCCAAAAGGAAGGGCACTATTCGCACCACTGTCCTCACCCCAAACAGCCCCAAGGCGCGGCACCCAACCAGGCGGTTCGTGCCCGCGTCAACCACATCAGCGCGGAGGAAGCTCAGGAGGCTCCCAAAGTCGTGCTCGGTACGTTTACTGCAAATTCCGTACCGGCTATAATATTATTTGACTCTGGAGAAACACACTCTTTCATCTCGGAAGATTTTGTGAAAACCAATGACTTGGAAGTACTCCCTCTATCAGTCTCCATGATGATTGCCACTCCAGGCAATAAGACCTTAGCCCACTTATACAGTCCTAAGGTTAAGATAGAGATCCAAGGAGTATTGTTCTGGGCCGAACCAGTCCTCATTAAGTGCACCGGACTCGACCTCATCCTAGGGATGGATTGGTTGATGAAGCACAAGGGAGTGATCGACTGTGCCAACAAGTCCGTATCCGTGACCAACCCCGAAGGCGAAGCCATCACTTTTCGGATGACCAGCTGCAAACCCCCTGAAGCATCTCTTCACTCTCTAGCTCTTGAAGAAGTGCCCATCGTCAAGGAGTTCATGGACGTCTTCCCAGAGGACCTTCCAGGAATGCCTCCCAAGCGGGACATCGAATTCTGAATCGAACTTGTCCCCGAGACCACTCCAATCTCCAAACGCCCATACCGTATGGCCGCCAATGAATTAGCCGAAGTCAAGAGCAACATCGAAGACCAGGAGCAGAAAGGATACATCCGACCGAGTACCTCACCCTGGGGTGCACCGGTCATCTTTGCCATGAAAAAGGACAAGACTAAAAAGATGTGCGTGGACTATAGAGCCCTAAACGACGTCACCATCAAGAACAAGTACCCATTGCCTCGGATCGACGACCTATTCGATCAACTGAAAGGATCCTCGGTGTTTTCCAAGATTGACCTCAGGTCAGGTTATCACCAATTGAGGATTAGAGAAGAAGACATAACCAAGACTGCCTTCACCTCCCGCTATGGACTCTACGAGTATACTGTGATGTCGTTCGGACTCACGAATGCCCCGGCCTTTTTCATGAACATGATGAACAATGTATTCATGGAGTTCTTGGATAAGTTCATCGTGGTATTCATCGACGATATCCTCGTTGTTGGCGTAAAAGATTACGCTAACAGGTTTCTGTAGAAAAGAAACTAACAAACGAAGTGTTTGCGAAGCAAACTGTTCTAAGCCTCCGAAAGGATAATAGCTTAGAATAGTTCGAGAGTGTGTATTGAATCACTTGTAATCGGTCCCTATTACAGGGTGAAATGGGGGGTATTTATAGGCCTAAACATTAAGGAAAAGACTTATTTATCCCTCTATTACAACCGACAATAAGGAAACTATTCGGTTTCCTTAATAGGGCTAAAATGGTAAAAGACTAATCTAATAGGATAGAAGATAAGTCTTCCATCTTAGCTGGCAGGAAAAGATCCTGAAGGGCTTTGGTTCGAAGACACACTTCGAACCAGTAGCTGTTCTTCGAGCTTCGAACCAGGTTCCGAGTATCTTCGAAGAAGGTCTTCGGACAATCTTCGAACTAGTTGACTGTCTTCATGCTGCTTTGGCAATAACCCCGAAGATGAGATATTTTCCCCCAACAGTAGCCCCTCGAATACGCTTCTCCGTGCGACCTGTAACGTTAGGAGAGCAGTATACGGAAAGAAAAGATAACCAATCATAGGGGTTATTGATTTTCGTTTTATCTCCGAAATGCATGAAGATATGAACTTCGAATCAGTCATAAAGTAATTACTATTCGAACTATCTTAGGACGGACTCAGGAAGTTCGAAAGTCTTTTTAGACTTAGAAAAAATAGCCGTTAGTTTCTGTTTCTAACGGAAGTTATATGAGGCGTCATTTTCGGAGAAGAATAACAGGCGGGAATGCGAAAGGGCAGAGCCCAAACGGTAACAAACGGAAAGATTAGGCTATAAATAAAGAGCCCCAAAACTTACCCGATTACCTTTTCACCGCTTCCTCTCAATCAAAAGCCTTTTGAGCCCTTTGAGTTCTTGAGCCCTAGCCTTCGAGTTCTTGAACCCTAGCCTTCATTCTCTCAGATCGATCCGGCAATCGCGATGGTGAAGACCAAGGGATCTGCGCCTCCTTCGGCCTTGGCTCGGCAGCAGGCAGCCGCAGCAGCAGCGGCGGCAACACTAGCAGCGGCACCCTCGATGCAGGCGGCAATGTCCATGGCGGCAGGGGAGAGAAATCCCCAAATCCTCGATGATCAAGGTCTGTGCCCTCCATCGACCAAATATTTAGATCAGTCCTTTGAATTGGGACCTTCGACCTGCAAAAGAGAGTCCTTGGCAACCACAGCAGGGGGTAAGATTAGCAATGGGGTTATGGTTCGGAGGCCAGGCAAAGAAGCAATCCCATCACCAAGACCCGGAGAAGTCGTAGTGTTCGAAGCTTTTTTCGAAGCAGGCTTAGGCCTCCCTGCTGTAGATTTCTTGGCCGAAGTTCTTGAACTATTTCATGTAACCCTCCCCCAGCTATCTCCGAATGCTGTAGCTAGATTAGCTATCTTCGAGTGGGCACTGAGAGCTGAAGGCTGTGAAGGGAGGGCTGAAATCTTCGCGGCACTGCATAGAGCAACTTGTCAGCCGAAGACCTCCGTAGGCTCCGGAGGTGAGAAAGTAGTGGTCGCCTTCGGAAGCATCAATTTTAGGCTTCGAGACGAATACGCTCTGCGATTCCCTGCTAAGGCCATCAATGCTAGATGGTACACTGATTGGGTACTGAGGTGGTTTTATGCCGAAGTCGGAGCTAACAGTCCTCTGGCTGGACCCCTCAAAGAAATCAGATTCCGAAAAGAAGCCTTAATGCAACCTGACGAAGGTCAGCTCGAAGCCCGCCTGAACCTGCTTGAAAAAATTAGCCGAAGGCTCAGTATGCGAGACTTGGCCGAAGAATTCATCGGTCTTCAAATTCCTCCACTGATGGCCAACTGGCCTATCGTCTTCGAGGATGACTCAGAAGGTGGTCTTCGCAAGATCAATTATACTTCGAGTCCTGCAGGTAACTTCGAATCCAACATGTATTGTACATATTTACTTCGAAGAAAAACTAACTTGAGTTATTTTTTAGCTTCTTCAGCCCCTATTACTTCAGAGCAAATTATAAGGGCTTCGGAGAAGATTTTGGGTGCCCCAACTCCTTCCGAGAAAGAATGGCGAGTTAAATTAGTCGGGAGTTGGGAGAGATTTAACAGAGTATGGGGAATGCTGGAGCTATCTCCACCCCCTTTGATGGATTGGGTGCCTTTGGAGAAAGGGCCCCAGAAAAGGAAAGCCGAAGCTGGAACTTCGAGTTCAGCAAGAACTCCAGTGAAAAAGGTGGCTCGGAAGCCAAAGAACCTCGCGCCTTCAGATCCAGCACCTTCGAGCTCAAGAGCTTCGCTTTCTAGTTCTAAAGAGGATGAAGGTACTTTATTAGTGAAATTAATTGATGAAGATGCAGCTCAACGAAGTATTCTCATTGAAGATACCGCAGGTATTCCGGAGCTTCAAGCCAACATCGAAGAAGTAAGAGCTCCGGACACCCAGGAAGAACAAATCGAAGCCCCTATGGGTGTAGATGAGGCCGAAGTACCTGCGAACGTACCGGAGTCTGGAGATAATGCTGATCAACCAATGACTTCGGTAGTTCAAGAAGATACAACTCAGGACGGAGTTCCTGTGAACGAAGGTGGGGTCGAAGTCACTATGGCTTCGATTCCTGAAGAAGTAACGAGGACTCCCCAGGACGATGCTCCTACAGTCCAAGATTTAACGGCTGATTCAGATGAGGACTACACTTTTGATCCTCCGATCAGTCCGGTACTCGATATTCCAGAGAATGTCGAAGGTAAATTTTGCATAATTTTTATCAATTTTTGCAAAATTATACAATGTATAATATTTCTGTTTTTGCAGAGCCTCCTGTTGTCGAAGTATCTCACGAAGATACAATTCAAAGACCTTCGACAACTTCGGAGCCACGACCAGAGGTCACTCTACCGGGGCCTGGAAGAGGAAAAAGACACATAGAGCCTCCAACTCAAGGATCGACTTCATCTGACTCAACGGATGAAAGTGAATCAAGTGAAGGGGGGCCATCTTCAGGAGTTCCAAGGGCCTCGGAAGAGCTCTCCAGACCTTCGCTAAGCAGAGCTGACCAGAAAGCTTCAAAAATGCTTCCTCTCATAACTCCTTTTTTGGAGGAGAAAACCGGACTTGGGACTTTGGTTAAACCTTTGGGTGAAGCCAGTCGCCAAGTCGGGGAAACAGAACTGGTAGCCCGTTTAAGCAGAGTGAAGGGTTCGGAGCTTAACCTTGCTGTGGAAAGAGCAGCTTATCAGGTATAAAGCATCTTCGAATCAAATAGCAAATTACATATGAATAATTTCTTATTTCATTTTTTCTTTTTTTTAGCAAGCAGTCTTAGCCCGCGCTGCAGCTTTATCGAACGAAAACGAAATTGCTCAACTTCGGGAAGAGAACGAAGCTCTTCAAAGAAATTTTAACTTCTCCGAAGGTCGAGTAGCTCAAATGGACAATGTAATACTAGCGGAGCGAAGGGCTAGGCAAAGCTTGGAGGCTGCGAAGAAAGAGCTCGAAGCAGAAAGAATTGTGCTTCGAGCGGAGATTGAAAGACTGCGGACGGAGGATGCTGCCAAAGGGTCTGAACTTGTAAGGCTACAAGAAGAAGCTGGCCAACTCCGGACTCAGAAGAATGCTTTGACTACGGAGAATGCTAGAATCTCCGGAGTTTTAGCAGAAACGACTTCGATCAAGGATGCGCTTAATGCGGAAAAGCTCAAGTCTGAGAAGGTGGCTTCGGAGGTCATCGAACAGATGCTAGGTGTCTTGGAGTACTTCGGTACTACTGGATCACTACCTTCGGATGACAATGTAACTCTGCTGCGCCGGCTAAAGAGGATCCAAGGAGCAGCGAAGCAAATGAAGACGGCAGGCATGCGTTATGGAGAACTCTCCGGACAAGTGTCTGCCCTTGGAATACTTCGCTACTACGAAGATTTGGGCCGAACAATTACTCCGAGCACAGAGGGCTCCATCATCTTCGATGACGCGAGGCTTTTGACTCCTTCTGAAGGCGTAGCTACTGCTTGGCGAGCCTTCCAAACTTCGTGGAGAGCCGAAGGTCGATCTGCGATCAAGGCTTGGATTGATGAAGGCCAACGTCAAAAGCAAGTTCGGAGTCAAGCTTCGAGCAGTCAGCCTCCTCCGACTCCGCAGGTTTAGGATTATTTAGGATTTTTTGATTATGTAAAGCTGATGCTTGTAAATATTTATCAATGAAAGTCTTGTTTGTCATATTTTTAGGCTTTGCCTCTTATGGAAGATATCGAAGTGTTAGAGCTTAACAGCGAACTTCGCTCACTGTGGAACACCTTCGAACTTCTAAAGAGTTATAAGCGTCCTCGATTTCTTATTCCTCGAGATGACTCCGGCGTTATTGCGCCTGAAGTAATCAAAGACATATTGTCTTATATCAAAGAGGAAGATAAAGAGATTGACGCAAACACCTCGTCTTCTGAAGACACTAATTGGTCCGAAGACGAAGGTGAAGCCCAAAATAAAAGATCTGAAGATCTTAGAAGCTGGGAAAGAAGCCCCAAGCGGCTTCGAACTTGGGCCGAGCTTCAACAGGAGCAAAAGGATTTTAGAGCTTCGAAGGGGAGGAAGAGAGTTAAACGTAAAGTTCTTAGAACTTCCGATGTTGGAACTAGTCAATCCACCCCTAGCTCTCGGGACCGAAGAGGTCTCCGATTCCTTCTTGGTATAAATACCAATTTTTCATAATGTAATCTGTAAACATATTTGCTTCAATAATGAATGCCGATTTAAAATTGTCTCCATACTTACTAGCCCCTCTTTGGGTATAAGCAACTTCGAACTGTATTCAAAGATGGTTATGCGCAAAGAAAAACTTCGGAGTACAATTTTTTGGGGGTTCGGAGCCCCTCTGTCATTTTAAAGATCTTTTGAAATTTTATGAAATATCTTCGACTATTTGTAGTCAGAAGAATGGTAACTTGGTACCTTTGTTTGCTTTTACGAAAGAAATCAATTAAGATAACTTCGAGGACACTTTAGTGTCTTAAGAAATTTGTCACTTTGGACTTATATGAACAGACATTCGGAGCTCATGGCTTAAATGCTGTTTTGCTTTAGCCACCTTCGGCTATTTTTGCAGAAGTCTACCAGCCGGAGCTTGGACTTCGTAGAAATTGTAGCCACCTTCGGCTATTTTTGCAGAAGTCTACCAGCCGGAGCTTGGACTTCATAGAAATTGTAGCCACCTTCGGCTATTTTTGCAGAAGTCTACCAGCCGGAGCTTGGACTTCGCAGAATTTGGCCACTTTGGGCTCTTTTTTTGCAGAAGTCTACCAGCCGGAGCTTGGACTTCGCAGAATTTGGCCACCTTCGGCTCTTTTTACGGAAGTCTGACAAGCTGCAGCTTGGACTCCGCAGATTTTGGCCACCTTCGGCTCTTTTTACGGAAGTCTACCAGCCGAAGCTTGGACTCCGTAGAATGTGGTATTGGCTCTTTTACGGATGCCTACAAGGTATCAGCTTGGGCTCCGGATGGATTTCAGCCACCACACCGGAGGCTTCGACTTTATGGGTACGAAGTCCGGAAATACAACCCAGCTTAATGACACTTCCCTCTCGATCGACTTCTGTCCCAGCGCGTCCGCTCGGGAAACTAGGAGTGTCAAGGGGAAGGCAACCATCAGGGTGTATGCTTTATTAATTTAGAGGTGATTACAAGCGAATTACAAGGAGCCCTTATGCGAAGTATCGCTTTAGGTGCTCCGCATGCCAAGTATGTGCTAGCTCTTCACCTTCTAAATTAGCTAATTTGAATGAACCAGGGCGCCCCGAGCGGACGATTAGATATGGACCTTCCCATTTATTGCCTAATTTCCCTGGTGCTATAATGCTTCGTAGAACAAGATGACCCGGCCTTAACTCGCTGAGCTTAACCTTCGGGTCATACCAAGTCTTCGTCTGCTGATGATACTTTGATAAATTGGCTACAGCTCGAAGCCTTGTCTCTTCTGACAAATCTAACGAAGCTTGTCTTTCTTCTTCGATGTCTGGTTCGGTGCTGCGAAATGATCCCCCTTTTAGCTCCGTTGGAGTCATAGCTTCATCTCCGAATAGCAGTCTGAACGGGGTAAAACCTGTGGACCTTGTTTGCGTAGTCCGAATGGACCACAGAATCTTCGGAAGCTCTTCGGTCCACAGTCCCTTTGATAGTCCTACTATTCTTCGATTTAGTCCTGATAAGATATTTCCATTGGCTCGCTCAACTGCTCCATTTGACTGAGGATGTCTCACTGCAGCAAAACATAGTTGAATGCCTAGGTCTTCGCAAAACTTCCTGAAGGGTTCTGCGTCGAACTGTGTTCCATTATCAACTGTGAGATATCTAGGCACTCCGAACCGGCAAATAATGTTCTTCCAGAAGAATTTCTGTACATTATTCGAAGTGATAGCTGTTAAGGGCTCTGCTTCTACCCACTTAGAAAAATATTCAATGGCTACCACTGCGAACTTTAGATTTCCCTTTGCTAACGGAAAGGGACCAATTAGATCCATACCCCATCTGGCCATAGGCCACACCGGAGCAATGACTTGAAGGGCTGTTGGTGGGCGATGACTCCGTCGACCCATCCATTGGCATCCTTGACAAGTGCGGACCAAGCTCTCCGCATCAGCTATTATTGTGGGCCAATAAAGCCCCTGGCGAAGTGTTTTTCCTGCCAGAGCTCTAGGGGCTAAATGACTTCCACAAAGGCCTTCGTGAATTTCTCGGAGAATTTCTTGGCCTTCGGCTTGAGATATACATCGGAGTAGAGGGGAACATACTCCGGCCTTGTATAATATACCGTTGATTAACTGATAGTTTCTTGCTCTGAGCTTTAATCTTGACAATTGGGGCTCTTCGGGTAAATTTGTTCCTCCTTGCAAGAGTTCTATGATCGAATCTTTCCAATCTGCACTAGGAATGCAGAGAATCTCTGCAGAAGCAACTTGTGGCACCGAAGGTACATTGAGCTCCTCGTAGAAAGCTTCATCAGGCACATCCACAGCTCCGGCAGCAGCCTTTGCTAAAATGTCCGCTTGCACATTTTCAGCTCTTGGTATACTCCGAATGGAAATACCCTTGAAATGTGCTTCGATCTTGCGAATTTCTTCCAAGTACTTTGCAAGCTGTGGATGTCGGACTTGGAAACTTTTGTCTACGTGCCCTGCTACTATCTGAGAATCTGTTTTTATAATTATCCTTGTAGCCCCTAGAGCACGTGCTTTCCGGAGTCCCAATAAAATTCCTTCGTACTCCGCTATATTATTGGTAGACTTAAAGTTGAGTCTTGCGGAGTACATTGCTCTTTGTCCTGACGGTGAAATTAATACTGCCCCAATGCCTGCTCCGGATGCTTGGAAAGCCCCATCGGAGTAAATAATCCAAACTCCGTCATCTGATTTCTCCGGAGTCAACTTCGCAGGTGGAGTCCACTCTGCTACGAAGTCTGCTAGGACTTGAGATTTGATAGCTGTCCTTGCCAGGAAAGATATGCCGAAGGGTGCTAGCTCTACCGTCCACTTTCCAATCCTTCCAGTGGAATCTTTGCTTCGGAGCATATCTCCTAAAGGATACGAAGTTGGTACAATTACATTATGAGCCAAAAAATAATGTCTTAGCTTTCTCGAAGCCATTATCAGAGCATAAACGAACTTTTCAAGTTCGGAGTATCTTGTCTTCGCTCCTGACAATGCTTCAGATACAAAATAGACAGGATTTTGGACCAACTTCCCATTGATATCTGCTTCTCTGACAAGGACTGCGCTGACAGCTGAACCTGTAGCTGCAAGATACAGGAGTAGGGTTTCGTCCGCAATAGGCACCGTGAGTGTAGCAAGATTGCTGAGATAATCTTTAATATCTTCGAAGCTTTTCTGACACTCCGGTGTCCATGCAAAATCGTCGGACCCTTTCAAAGCTTTAAATATTGGCAGGCTCCTCTCCGCAGACCTTGATAAAAACCTGCTAAGTGCGGCCAGACGTCCAGGTCAGCTTTTGCACTTGCTTTAAATTCTCCGGAGGAGCCATCTTCTGCAGCGCAGTTATTTGAGTAGGGCTAGCTTCAATTCCCCTGCTTGAAACTAAGTACCCTAACAACTTTCCAGCCTTAGCTCCGAATACACATTTTTCGGGGTTAAGACGGATCCCACATGCCCGAAGGCTATTGAATGTTTCTGCTAAGTCTAGGCTATGTTGGTGCTTTAAAGCACTCTTTATTACAATATCATCCATATAGGCCTCTACATTACGGCCTAGTTGATGACCTAGAGCCTTAGCAACTAATCTTGAAAAAGTAGCCCCGGCATTTCTTAGGCCGAAGGGCATTCTTACATAGCAGAAGACTCCCGAAGGAGTTACAAAGCTCGTCTTGATTTCATCTTCGCGCTTCAACCATATTTGATGATAACCGGAATACGCGTCGAGGAAGCTTAGTAACTCCGAACCTGCCGTGGAGTCAACTAGTTGATCAATTCGGGGCATGGGGTAGGGGTCACGTGGGCATGCTTTATTCAAAGATGTGAAATCAATGCACATGCGCCACTTTCCGGAGGACTTCTTTCTGACGAAGACTGGGTTGGCTAACCATTCTGTATGGGCCACTTCTCTGATAATCCCAGCCTTCAACAGTTTTTCAACTTCGTCCTTAGCTAGGGCAGCTCTCTCTGCGGACATCTTTCGGAGCCCTTGTCGAACAGGCCGGGCCTTCGGGTTTACAAGCAAACTGTGCTCAATAATATCCCGATCGACTCCGGTGATATCTTCGTCAGACCAGGCGAAGACATTCAAATTTTCTTCTACGACCTTTTCCAAGGAAGTTGCAACTTCAGGAGGTAAATCTTTACCAAATTGAAAAGTATATTCTTTACCATCTTTGACAATGATCTTCGTTGCAATCTCTCCTTCGGGACTTGGTCTTGGAAATGACTTCTTCGAAGCTTCGGAAGAGGCTGAAAAAATTTCTTCATTATTTTGAACACTGTTTACTTGCCTCGGATCAAGAGGAGGACCATGACCATATTCTGCCCTCCGAGCCATGGCTTGATCTCCGAAGATTGTCAGAACTCCTGACTGTGTGGGCATCTTGATGCACAAGTAGTTGTGATGCGCCACAGCTCCGAACTGATTCAACATGCCTCGTCCGAAGATGACATTATAAGCATACGGGGCATCTACCACATCAAAGATAACTTCTTCAGTTCGGGCTAGTAAACCTTCTCCGAAGGTTACTTCCAGGCCTATCTGGCCAAGTGCATCTAGCGGAGGTCCTGCGAAGCCTTGCAGAGGACGAGCCGCTGGGAGGAGATGCTTCCGGGAAATGCATAACTGATCGAAGGCTTGTACAAATATGATATCTGCCGAGCTACCTCCGTCAATTAGCACCCTTCGGACTTCTGTCCCTGCAATATCAGCAGTAATAACCAATGGATCTGCATGCGGGAACTTGATACCAACTGCATCCTCCGCAGAGAAAGATATTGGAACATGAGACCACTCCGGCATTGCAGCTGCAGATGACGAAGTCCCAATATGACCTACTTCCCGAACGTACTCTCTTCGCTGTCTCTTGGACATGCTTCCGAGGGTACCTCCTCCGGAGATAGGGAGAACTACTCTCTTCCCTCTATCTTGCCCTTCTTCTTGCTTCGGAGGTGGCATAACATTGGCCACCGGAGGATGCCTTGCAGCATCAAAATTTTCTATCCGCGCCACAGCCTGGACCTGCTCCGGGCGCACTGCTGCTGCTGGACTTCGGTCGGTACTACCTCGACCCGAAGTTCTCTCCAAATATTCTCCCCGAAGGGTAAGAATAGCCTTGCAGGTGTCAGTTGCATGGCTTCGATTCTCTCCATGAATACAGCAAAAAAGGGTCTGGCCCTTGCCAGCCGTTTTCCCTGGCGGCCTCCAACCGCTGGACTTGTTCCCCGCAGACTGTGGAGCTCTTGGTGCAAACTTCTGCGGGGGTGCAATGTTTAAGACTTCAGAGCGAGGGTGCTTTTGCCCTCTTCTTCTATCATGTTGCACTTCGGAGACTGGTTCTTGCGGCTGAGCCGAAGTCTTCACCTCTGCTTTAACTTCTGTCAATACTGTCGAAGTAGCAGTAGTTCTCCGAAGCCAACCTTCTTCTGACTTCGAGTACTCCTCGAAGTACGACATCAGCTGTGATACTGTGGTGATGCTCTTCCGATGCAGTTTATCCAGAAGGCCTTTATGACTGACGCCTTCTCGAGCCGCATCAACCACCGAGGATGTGGACAGCCCCCGAATCTGCGACTTCGTGTGAGCGAAGCGCTTGAAGTACTGCCTCAATGTTTCTCCGGGGAGCTGTTTCACTTGGAAAAGGCTTCCTGTCGACATGGGGGGCACGAAGGTGCCCTGAAAGTTACTTATAAACTTCTTCTTCAATTGTGACCATGAAGCGATTGATCCTGGCTTTAAAGACCAGAACCATCTCAACGCCACTCCTTGAAGGGCTAACGGGAAGCACTTCGCCATAGTTTCTCTGTCTCCGCCACTAGCCTCAATCGCTAGGGCATAAGAACGTGCAAACTCACTAGGATCTTCGTCTCCGGTATACTTGCAGAGCTTCGAAAGCTTTGAACTTTGGATCGAAGCGAACCTTCTGAAGCTCGGGATGCAACGGAGATTCATTGTCATAAGAGGCGTTCTCCGGGGCTTCGGGATAATCAAGATCGTCGTCTTCGTGCACTTCGGGGATAGCTGGGGTGGCTTGAGAGCGAAGCCTGTTCGCAGCCTCTTGTCGCCACCTCGCTACCTCAGCTTGAAGATTGGCCATTTGAGTGGCCATGTCTCCAAGGTTATCTTCATCTCCTCCGGAAGGACCTTCCGGGTCTTGAGAACTGGTATGATCAGTTCGAATCGGAATGGAGGGTGGCAGAGTGGCTCCGGGCGGTCGGAGTATGGAAGGGGTTGGTGGAGAGGTTTCGTATCCTCGAGGGATAGAAGCCCCTTGCGGAGTTTGAGGTGGGGGAATAGTCGAAGACCCTCCGACTTCGACTGTGTCGAAGGGTATCTCTCCGGAGATCCGAGAGGACCTCCGAGTGGGATTGCGAGGTGCGCTCCGCTTAGGAGGCATGATGCAAGAAATTGGTAGAGAACGAAGTTTTTTGAACTAAGTTCCCCACGGACGGCGCCAACTGTTGGCGTAAAAGATTACGCTAACAGGTTTCTGTAGAAAAGAAACTAACAAACGAAGTGTTTGCGAAGCAAACTGTTCTAAGCCTCCGAAAGGATAATAGCTTAGAATAGTTCGAGAGTGTGTATTGAATCACTTGTAATCGGTCCCTATTACAGGGTGAAATGGGGGGTATTTATAGGCCTAAACATTAAGGAAAAGACTTATTTATCCCTCTATTACAACCGACAATAAGGAAACTATTCGGTTTCCTTAATAGGGCTAAAATGGTAAAAGACTAATCTAATAGGATAGAAGATAAGTCTTCCATCTTAGCTGGCAGAAAAGATCCTGAAGGGCTTTGGTTCGAAGACACACTTCGAACCAGTACCTGTTCTTCGAGCTTCGAACCAGGTTCCGAGTATCTTCGAAGAAGGTCTTCGGACAATCTTCGAACTAGTTGACTGTCTTCATGCTGCTTTGGCAATAACCCCGAAGATGAGATATTTTCCCCCAACACTCGTCTACTCCAAGACCAAGGAAGAACATGAAACCCACCTCCGTCTGACCCTCGGAAAGCTAAGGGAGCAGCAACTGTATGCCAAATACAGCAAGTGCGAGTTTTTGTCGTCAGAGGTGAAATTCCTCGGTCATGTTATATCTGCCGAAGGAATAGCAGTGGACCCAACCACCGTGGAAGCAGTGACCAACTAGCTGCAACCCACTACGGTGACCGAGATCCGGAGTTTTCTCGGATTGGCCGAATACTACCGCCGGTTCATCGAGAATTTTTCGAAGATTGCCAAGCCTATGACCAGACTGCTGCAGAAGGAAGTAAAATTTGCATGGTCCCTCGATTGTGAAGAAAGCTTCCAAACCCTCAAGAAGAAGCTCGTGTCAGCCCCTATTCTGACTCTGCCAGACATCCAGAAAGACTTCCACGTCTACTGTGATGCCTCTCATCAAGGATTGAGATGTGTCTTAATGCAAGAAGGGAAGGTTATATCTTACGCCTCCCGACAGCTGAGACCGCATGAGCTGAACTACCCAACCCACGACCTGGAGTTAGCAGTCGTGGTTCATGCCTTGAAGATATGGAGACATTACCTTGTAGGGAATCGGTGTGAGGTCTTCACCGATCACAAGAGCCTCAAGTACATATTCACCCAACTAGACCTGAACGCAGACAAAGGAGATGGTTGGAACTCATCAAGGATTACGACTTGGGCATCCATTATCATCCAGGCAAGGCAAATGTGGTGGCAGACGCCATTAGTCGAAAGGGGTACTGTAATGCCATCATGATACAGGACCAAGCCCCTTTACTTTACAAGGAGATGGAAATACTAAATCTAGGGATCACCACCCGAGCGTACCTCATTGCCTTGGAGTCAAGACCTATCTTGATTGACCAGATCTGAGAAAAGCAGAAGGAAGACCCGGACATCTTGGAGATCCAACAGAACATGCGGAAGGGTAAAGCCCCCGAATTCTCCGAGGACAAGCATGGTACCATCTGGTTCGGAAACCGGATATGCGTACCCAACAAACCTGAGTTGAAGACCCTCATCCTTCAAGAAGCCCACGATACTCTATACTCCATACATCCCGGGAGTACCAAGATGTATCAAGACCTAAAGGAAAAATATTGGTGGGTCAGCATGAAGAGGGAAATAGCTGAGTATGTGGCCAAGTGTGACACATGCCGGCGAGTCAAGGCAGAGCATCAAAGACCCACTGGACTTCTTCAACCCCTCAAGGTCCTCGAATGGAAGTGGGAAGAAATGGGAATGGACTTCATCACTGGACTACCCAGGACCCAAGCTGGCCATGATTCTATCTGGGTGATCGTCGACCGACTCACCAAGGTAGCTCACTTCATCCCTGTCAAGACAACTTACACCATCGCCAAGTTGGCCGAGTTGTATATGACCCAGATCGTGTGCCTACACGGAGTTCCTAAGAAGATCGTATCTGACCGCGGAAGTCAGTTCACCTCTAAGTTTTGGAAGAACCTCCAAGAGGAACTCGACACCCGGCTGAACTTTAGCACCGCTTATCATCCTCAAACCGATGGTCAAACCGAAAGGGTCAACCAGATACTGGAAGATATGCTTAGATCCTACGCTCTAGACTTTGGCGAAATGTGGGACAAGAACTTTCCCTATGCAGAGTTCTCCTAAAACAATAGCTATCAAGCCAGCCTGCAAATGTCCCCGTTCGAAGCACTTTATGGGCGTAAGTGCAGAACGCCGCTGCTCTGGGATCAGACCAGAGAGTCACAGCTGTTTGGGACAAATATATTGAGAGAAGCCGAAGAGAAGGTCAAAATTATCAGGGACAGATTGAAAATAGCCCAGTCCCGACAGAAGATCTATGCCGATAACCGCCGAAGAGACCTAACATTTGAGGAGGGTGATTATGTCTATCTACGAGTCACTCCCCTCCGTGGCACTCAAAGGTTCAACATGAAAGGCAAGCTAGCACCCCGCTATGTCGGACCTTTTCAGATCATCCGACGGCAAGGAGAAGTGGCATATCAACTAGAACTGCCTTCATCATTGGCAAGAGTTCATGATGTGTTCCACGTCTCTCAGCTGAAGAAGTGTCTTCGTGTGCCCGCCGAGCAAGCCGATCTTCAACAACTCAACGTCCAAGAGGATTTGACCTATATCGAGAAACCCGTCAAGATCTTGGAAACCAAGGAAAGGGTAACCAGGAGCCGTGTGGTTCACTTCTGCAAGGTTCAGTGGGACAACCACCCCGCCGAAGAAGCCACATGGGAAAAAAAAGACGAACTGAAAGCCCAATACCCTGAGCTATTTGAGTAGCGTTCCAATCTCGAGGATGAGATTCTTTGTAAGGGGGATAGGTTTGTAACACCCCAAATTTTCAAAGAAATAAAAATATCATTTAATATATTTTCCTGGAATTATTAATTTTGAAAATGCCTTCTTGAACTAGAACATACAGGAAATGGCCAATCCAGAGACTGGGAATTTTGTGTATGATCCCAAGACCAAGATATATTTTTGAGAATTTTTACAAATTTTTATCAACCTTGGAAGTGGCCCGAATATTTTAAACCAATTTCTGTAATTATTTTTATTCAGAAAAGAATTTGGAAGAGTAACGGGCCTCCCCCTCCTTTTCTCTCTCTCCTGGCCGGCCCAGCCTGTTACCCCCGCGCGCCTCGGACTGACACCTAGGACCCGCTTGTCAGTGAGCCCTTCCCTCTTCGCGCGCGCGCCCGACGCCTTGGCCCCACCTTTCGGCGCCAACCATTTCCCTCTCGCAGCAGAACCCGACCCCACCCGTCAGCCGCCACCTCGCTCGCTCGCGCCCACTGGCCTATAGCCCCCGCCTGTCAGGACCGTCGTCCTCCTCGCGCCACCGCCCCAAAATCACGACGGCCGACGACCTCGCCCTCGGATTTGCCTCGCCGGCCCCTCCCCCATTATATTGACGCCATTAATCGGACCCCCGCGCCCTGCCGACCATTTCCCCTCATTAATCCTCGTGATTACACCCCAGGATCGCGCTGCGCGTGCATGGCCGAGCCTCACCGGCGCCATTGAAGACCCCCCCTCGGCTTTCCTTGTATACGTCGCCCGTTATCCCTCGCCGGCGCCCCTATTTAACCCCCTAGCCTCCATCGCGTTCAACCCCCACGACAAATCGCTACGAGAACTAATCTGAGCGCCCCAATTCAACTTTTTACTCTCCACCGCCGCCCGCTCTCCAGCCGTCGCTCGCCGTCGCTGGAGTCCCCGTCCGTCCTCACCGACCGCACCGCTGCGACCGCAAGGACCTCACCGACCCCGGCCACCACTCCATCGCCGTCGAACCCCGCCGGATCTCCCTCGCCGACGAGGACCCGAACCTCTTCACCGCCTCCACTCGTCGCCGGCCACGTTCCGTCTACCGTTCACCTCGCCAACAGTGCCCTCGTGATCCCCGTAGTGTCCCCTTTCCGTTTTAGGCCTTAGCTATGACCGTCGTCGCTCGCCGTGGCCTCTGGCCCGCTCGCCGTCGCCTGAGAAGACGACCGGCGCGGGTCGAGTACCCGTGCCGTGTCGGATTTGATCCCGACTGTGCGATCGCGATCGAATGGCACCTGTATCCCCACGTGCGCGATTTAATCTGCACTGTTGGATCTGATCAAAATGTTATGTTTTAATCTCGCGCGTCCATCGGTATTTAAAACCCACACTCGATCTGAGCCGCACGATACGTATCGGTTCAATGTTTTAATCTCAGTCGTCCACATCACTTTAACTCCCCCGCCTCGCCCTCACGCGTTGGATTTGGATCCAACGGTCCAGATCGATCCGGCGCACACGCACAGTGCGTGGGTTCACCGTGAGCCTGGCTCACCGTGGACCCGAGACTATTTTGAATTTAAATTAAATTCCATAAATGACTTTAAACTTCTAAAATTCATATCTTGCACATTTCAACTTCAAAAATTACCATTTCAATTCCAGAAACTTTGTAATATTATTCTCTACATGTTCATTTAATAAGAACAGTATGTTTACTTGGACATTTCATGATTTCGTAATAAAGTATTCAAATGCCCTTAGGGTAAAATACAAATTTAATTATTTAAATTCCAACAAAATTTATATTCATTCATTCCCTGTTAGAATAATGAGACCACTGAGTTTTCTCTGAACCTTTCATTTTAAAATATTTAGAAAGCTTAACAAGAGATTATTTCACAATTAAATATCCCTTTTAGAAAGGGCCATACTTCTTTATAGTTCATTTTAAATTATTTATAAAATAGATTTTAGAAACTTAACAACTTGGTTTTCCTTAAATTAAACCAATTTAAACCTATATGCTTGTTGAGTGATTTTGTATTGTTTAAATTGAATGTTGTATTTATTTTACTTTATTTATATCGAGAAGACTACGATGTCGCCGAGGAGCCGGAGTACTTTCCCGAAGTTCCTCCCTCTCCTTTCGTTGAACAAGGAAAGTCACCAAACTAATCTTTTGAGCATGTTGAACCCATGTTTTATTAAACTATCGCTAACACACATAGGATGTACATGCATTAGTCAAATGAAACCCTTACAATATATTTATTAGGATCCCCCGACCTTGATGTGCAACCCAAGCCATTCTCTCTAGCCTAAACTCCTTGTCACCATATCATTAGTATTATTAGCTAGTGTCCAATGTATTGACACGATTGCTATAGGATTAAAAATGAGTCGTAGCGATTGGTTCTACTATATGATCCCCGTTATTCTCATCCTTGGAATTCTATCGGTGTTGGAGTTGTGGTTGTGAGTGAATGCATGGTGGGTTCCGGGTGCAAGCTAGGTGTTGGGGGAAAATATCTCATCTTCGGGGTTATTGCCGCCACAGCATGACAGCAGATAGTGGATTTGAAGGTTTCCAGACGTCCATCTTCGAAGATACCCTGAATCAAGCTCGAAGTACGAAGATAGGCATTGGTTCGGAGTACATCTTCGAACTAAGGCAATTCAAGATCTTTATTGCCAGCTAAGATGGAAGATTTATCTTCTATATTATTAGATTAGTCTTTTACCATTTTAGCCCTATCAAGGGTACCGAATAGTTTCCACTATGTCGGTTGTAATAGAGGGGTAAATAGGTCTTTTCCTTAATATTTGGGCCTATAAATACCCCTCATTTCACCCTGTAATAGGGACCGAATACAAGTTATTCAATACACACATTCGAACTATTCTAAGTTGTTATCCTTTCGGAGGCTTAGAACAGTTCTCTTCGCAAACACTTTGTTTGTTAGTTTCTATTCTACAGAAACCTGTTAGCGTAATCTTTTACGCCAACAGTTGGCGCCGTCCGTGGGGAACCTAGTCCGAAAAACTTCGTTCTCTACCAACTTCTTACATCATGCCTCCTAAGCGGAGCGCACCCCGCAATCCCACTCGGAGGTCTTCTCGGATCTCCGGAGAGATACCATTCGACACGGTTGAAGTCGGAGGGCCTTCGACATTCCCTCCGCAAACTCCGGAAGGGGCTTCCATCCCTCGAACATACGAAGCTTCTCCGCCAACCCCTTCCATACTTTGACCACCCGGAGTCCCTCCTCCACCTTCCATCCCAATTCGAACTGATCCTACTAGTTCTCAAGACCCGGAAGATCCTTCCGGAGGAGATGAAGATAATCTTGGAGATATGGCCACTCAAATGGCCAACCTTCAAGCTGAGGTAGCAAGGTGGCGACAGGAAGCTGCGAACAGGCTTCGCTCTCAAGCCATCCCAACTATCCCAGAAGTGCCCGAAGACGACGATCTCGATTATCCCGAAGCCCCGGAGAACGCCTCCTTCGATAATGAATCTCCGCTGCATCCTGAGCTGCAGAAAGTTCGCTTCGATCCAAAGTTCAAAACTTCGAAGCTCTGTAAGTATGCCGGAGATGAAGATCCTAGAGAGTTCGTTCGTTCTTATGCCCTAGCAATTGAAGCTAGCGGAGGAGTTCGAGACACCATGGCGAAGTGCTTCCCTTTAGCCCTTCAAGGAGTGGCATTAAGGTCGTTCTGGTCCTTGAAGCCATGATCAATTAATTCATGGTTGCAGCTGAAGAAGAAATTTATAAGCAATTTTCAAGGCACCTTCGTGCCTCCCATGTCAACAGGAAGCCTTTTCCAGGTGAAACAGCTCCCCGGAGAAACATTGAAGCAATATTTTAAGCGCTTCGCTCATACGAAGTCGCAAATCCGGGGGTTGTCTGCATCTTCGGTAGTTGATGCAGCTCGAGAAGGCGTCACTCATCAAGGCCTCTTGGATAAGCTTCATCAGAAAATCATCTCCTCAGTCTCTCAGTTAATGTCATACTTCGAGGAGTATGCGAGGTCAGAAGAGGGTTGGCTTCGAAGGACTGCTGCTACTTCGTCCATATTGCAAGAAGTTAAAGTAGAAGTGAAAACTTCGGCACAGCCGCAAGAACCAGTCTTCGAAGTGCAACATGATTGGAGAAGAGGGCAAAAGCACCCTCGTTCTGAAGTCATGAATATTGCACCCCCACAGAAGTTTACACAGAGAGCTCCACAGTCTACGGGGAACAAGGCCAGCGGCTGGAGGCCGCCAGGGAAAACGACTGGCAAGAGCCAGACCCTTTTCTGCTGCATCCATGGAGAAAATCGAAGCCATGCAACTGATACTTGCAAGGCTATACTTACCCTAAGGGGAGAGTACCTAGAGAGAACTTCGGGTCGAGGTACTACCGACCGAGTTCCAGCTGCAACGCGCCCGAAGCCGGTCCAGGCTGTGGCGCGGATAGAAAACTTTGATGCTGCAAGACACCCTCCAGTGGCCAATGTTATGCCACCTCCGAAGCAAGAGGAAGGGCAAGATCGAGGAAAAAGAGTAGTCATCCCCATCTCCGGCGGAGGTACCCTTGGAAGCATGTCCAAGAGACAGCGAAGGGACTACGTCAGAGAAGTAGGCCATATTGGAACTTCGTCGTCTGCAGCTGCAATGCCGGAGTGGTCTCATGTGCCGATATCTTTTTCTGTGGAGGATGCAGCTGGTATTAAGTTCCCGCATGCAGACCCATTGGTTATCATTGCTGATATTGCGGGCATTGAAGTTTGAAGGGTGTTGATTGACGGAGGTAGTTCGGAAGATATCATTTTTGTTCAAGCCTTCGATCAATTGTGCATTTCCAGGAAGCATCTCCTTCCAGCGGCTCGTCCTTTGCAAGGCTTCGCAGGACCTCCGCTTGATGCACTTGGCCAAATAGGCCTGGAAGTTACCTTCGGAGAAGGTTTATTGGCCCGGACTGAGGAAGTAATATTCGATGTTGTAGATGCTCCGTATGCTTACAATGTCATCTTCGGAAGAGGCATGCTAAACCAGTTCGGAGCTGTGGCGCATCACAATTATTTGTGCTTGAAGATGCCCGCACAAGCCGGAGTCCTTACTGTCTTCGGAGATCAAGCTATTGCTCGGAGAGCGGAATATGGCCATGGTCCCCCTCTTGATCCGAGGCAAGTAAACAGTGTACAAGATAATGAAGAAATTTTTTCAGCCTCATCCGAAGCTTCGAAGAAGTCCTTTCCAAGACCAAGTCCTGAGGGAGAAATTGCAACGAAGGTCATTGTTAAAAATGGTAAAGAGTACACATTTCAATTTGGTAAAGATTTACCGTCAGAAGTTGCAACCTCCTTGGAAAATGTGGTGGAACAGAATTTGGATGTCTTCGCTTGGTCTGACGAAGATATCACCGGAGTAGATCGGGATATCATTGAACACAGTTTACTTGTAAACCCGAAGGCCTGGCCTGTTCGGCAAGGACTCCGGAAAATGTCTGCAGAAAGAGCTGCTCTAGCGAAGGATGAAGTTGAGAAATTATTGAAGGCTGGGATTATTAGAGAAGTGGCTCACACAGAATGGTTAGCCAACCCAGTCTTCATCAGAAAGAAGTCTTCTGGGAAGTGGCGCATGTGCATTGATTTCACATCCTTGAATAAAGCATGCCCACGTGACCCCTACCCCATGCCCCGAATTGATCAATTGGTTGACTCCACCGCAGGTTCGGAGTTATTAAGCTTCCTTGACGCGTATTCTAGTTATCATCAAATATGGTTGAAGCGCGAAGATGAAATCAAGACAAGCTTCGTAACTCCTTCGGGAGTCTTCTGTTATGTAAGAATGCCCTTCGGCTTAAGAAATGCCGGGGCTACTTTTTCGAGGTTAGTTGCTAAGGCTCTAGGTCATCAATTAGGTCGTAATGTGGAGGCCTATATGGATGATATTGTAATAAAGAGTGCTTTGAAGCAGCAGCATAGCCTAGACTTAGCAGAAACATTCAATAGCCTTTGGGCATGTGGGATCCGTCTTAACCCCGAAAAATGTATCTTCGGAGCTAAGGCTGGAAAGTTGTTAGGGTATTTAGTTTCAAGCAGGGGAATTGAAGCTAGCCCTACTCAAATAACTGCGCTGCAAAAGATGACTCCTCCGGAAAATTTAAAGCAAGTGCAAAAGCTGATTGGGCGTCTGGCAGCACTTAGCAGGTTTTTATCAAGGTCTGCGGAGAGAAGCTTGCCTATATTTAAAGCATTGAAAGGGTCTGAAGATTTTGCATGGACACCGGAGTGTCAGAAAAGCTTCGAAGATATTAAAGAGTATCTCAGTAATCTTTCTACACTCACGGTGCCTACTGCGGACGAAACCCTACTCCTTTACCTTGCAGCTACAGGTTCTGCTGTCAGCGCAGTCCTTGTCAGAGAAGTGGATTTCAATGGGAAGTTGGTCCAAAATCCTGTTTATTTTGTATCCGAAGCATTATCAGGAGCGAAGACAAGATACTTCGAACTTGAGAAGTTCGTTTATGCTCTGATAATGGCTTCGAGGAAATTAAGACATTATTTTTTGGCACACAATGTAATTGTACCAACTTCGTATCCTTTAGGAGATATGCTTCGAAGCAAGGATTCCACTGGAAGGATTGGGAAGTGGGCAGTTGAGCTAGCACCCTTCGGCATATCTTTCTTGGCAAGGACAGCAATCAAATCGCAAGTCCTAGCAGATTTTGTAGCAGAATGGACTCCACCTGCGAATTTGGTTCCGGAGAAGTCAAGTGACGGAGTTTGGATTGTTTACTCCGATGGGGCTTTCCAAGCATCTAGAGCAGGCATTGGAGCAGTGTTAATTTCACCATCAGGGCAAAGAGCAATGTACTCCGCAAGACTCAACTTTAAGTCTACCAATAATATAGCGGAGTATGAAGGGATTTTATTGGGACTCCGAAAAGCACGTGATCTAGGGGCTACAAGAATTATTATAAAGACAGATTCTCAGATAGTAGCAGGGCATGTAGATAAAAGTTTCCAAGTTCGGCATCCACAGCTTGCAAAGTACTTAGAAGAAATCCGTAAAATCGAAGCACACTTCAAAGGTATTTCCATTCGGAGTATACCAAGAGCAGAAAATGTGCAAGCGGACATCTTAGCAAAAGCTGCAGCCGGAGCTGTGGATGTGCCCGAAGATGCTTTCTATGAGGAGCTCAATATACCTTCGGTGCCACAAATTCCCTCTGCAGAGATTCTTTGCATCCCTAGTGCAGATTGGAAAAATTCAATCATGGAACTTTTACAGGGAGGAACAAATTTGCCCGAAGAGCCACAGCTGTCAAGATTAAAGCTTAGAGCCAGAAATTATCAAATAATCAACGATATTTTATACAAGGCCGGAGTATGTTCCCCTCTACTCCGATGTATATCTCAAACCGAAGGCCAAGAAATTCTTTGAGAAATTCATGAAGGCCTTTGTGGTATCCATTTAGCCCCTAGAGCTTTGGCAGGAAAAACACTTCGCCAGGGGCTTTATTGGCCTACAATAACAGCTGATGCGGAGAGCTTAGTTCGCACTTGTCAAGGATGCCAGTGGATGGGTCGACGGAGTCATCGCCCACCAACAGCTCTTCAAGTCATTGCTCCGGTATGGCCTATGGCCAGATGGGGTATGGATTTAATTGGTCCCTTTCCAGTAGCCTAGGGAAATCTGAAGTTCGCAGTGGTAGCTCTTGAATATTTTTCTAAGTGGGTGGAAGCAGAACCCTTAACAGCTATCACTTCGAACAATGTACATAAATTCTTCTGGAAGAACATCATTTGCCGGTTCGGAGTGCCTAGATACCTCACAGTTGATAATAGAACACAGTTCGACGCAGAACCCTTCAGGAAGTTTTGCGAAGATCTAGGCATTCAGTTATGTTTTGCTGCAGTGAGGCATCCTCAGTCTAATGGAGCCGTAGAGCGAGCCAATGGAAATATTTTATCAGGGCTAAATCGAAGAATAGTAGGATTAGCAAAGGGACTGTGGACCGAAGAGCTTCCGAAGATTTTGTGGTCCATTCGGACTACGCAAACAAGGTCCACAGGTTTTACTCCGTTCAGACTACTATTTGGAGATGAAGCTATGACTCCGACGGAGCTCAAAGGAGGATCATTTCGCAGCACCGAACCGGACATTGAAGAAGAACGACAAGCTTCGCTAGATTTATCAGAAGAAACAAGACTTCGAGCTGTAGCAAATTTATCAAAGTATCATCAGCAGACGAAGGCTTGGTTTGACCCGAAGGTTAAGCTCAATGAACTAAGACCGGGTCATCTTGTTCTACGAAGCATTATAGCACCAGGGAAGTTAGGGAATAAATGGGAAGGTCCATACCTAATTGTCCGTTCAAGGCGCCCTGGCTCCTTTAAGTTAGCTAATTTAGAAGGTGAAGAGTTAGCACATACTTGGCATGCGGAGCACCTAAAGCGATACTTCGCATAAGGGCTCCTTGTAATTCGCTTGTAATCATCTTCTAAATTAATAAAGCATATGATCCTGATAGTGCCTTCCCCTCATAGACTTCCAGCTTCCGAGTGGACGCACTGGAACCGCGGGGTCGACCGAGAGGGAAGTGTCATGAAGCTGGATAGTTCGAAGCTTCCGACGTGGGGGCTGACATAATCCGGAGTCCAAGCCACCGGCTTGTAGGCATCCGTAAAAGAGCCCAAAACCACATCATACGGAGTCCAAGCCATTGGCTGGTAGACTTCCGTAAAAAGAGCCGAAGGTGGCCAAAACATGCGGAGTCCAAGCCATTTGCTGGTAGACTTCCGTAAAAAGAGCCGAAGGTGGCCAAAACCTGCGAAGTCCAAGCCATTGGCTGGTAGACTTCTGCAAAAAGAGCCGAAGGTGGCCAAAATATACGGAGTCCAAGCCATTGGCTGGTAGACATCCGTAAAAAGAGTCCAAAGAGACCATTGCAAACTCCGAACCATTGGTTCGACAGAGATCGCAAAAATGAGCCGAAGGTGGCTAAAGCAAACAGAATTTGAGCCATGAGCTTCGAATGTCTGTTAACACAGTCCACAGTGACAAATTATCTAAGATACTAAAGTATCTTGAAAGTTACCTCAAGTAATTTCTTTCATAAAACAAGGTACTAAGTTGCCATTCTTCCGACTGCAAATAGTCGAAGACATTTCATAAGATTTTAAAAGATCTTTAAATTATAGAGGGGCTCCGAACCCCCAGAAAATTGTACTCCGAAGTTTTTTCTTTGCGCATAACCATCTTTGAATATATTTCGAAGTTGCTTATACCCAAAGAGGGGCTAGTAAATATGGAGACAATTTTAAATCGGTATTCATTATTCAAACAAATGTGTTTACAGATTACATTATGAAAAATTGGTATCTATACCAAGAAGGAATCGGAGACCTCTTCGGTCCCTAGAGCTAGGGGTGGAACGACTAGTTCCAGCACCGGGAGTTCTAATAACTTTACGTTTAACTCTCTTGCTCCCCTTCGAAGCTCTAAAATCCTTCTGTTCTTGTTGAAGCTCGGCCCAAGTTCGAAGCCGTTCAGGGCTCCTTTCCCAGCTTCCAATTTCTTCAGGCTTTTTATTTCGAGCTTCATCTTCGTCTTCAGACCAAGTAACGTCTTCAGAAGACGAAGTGTTTACGTTAACCTCTTTTTCTTCCTCTTTAATATAAGACAATACATCTTTGATTACTTCGGGCGCAATTACGCCGGAGTCATCTCGAGGAATTAGAAATCGAGGACGTTTATAAGCTTTAAGAAGATTGAAGGTAGCCCATAATGAGCGAACTTCGTCGTTAAGGTCTAACACTTCGATGTCTTCCGTATGAGGCAAAGCCTAAAAATATGACAAACAAGATTTTCATTGATAAATGTTTACAGGCATAAAGCTTTACATGGTTAAAAATCCTAAGGTACTTCTAAACCTGCGGGTTCTTAGGAGGTTGACTGCTCGAAGCTTGAGTCCGAACGTGCTTCTGGCGTTGGCCTTCGTCGATCCAAGCCTTGATCGCGGAACGACCTTCGGCTCTCCATGAGGTTTGAAAGGCTCGCCAAGCAGCAGCCACACCTTCGGAAGGTTTTAGAAGTCGCTCGTCGTCGAAGGTGTTTGGGCCCCCTCCTGCGTCCGGAGTTATCGATCGGCCCAGATCTTCGTAGTAGCGAAGTAGACCAACAGCAGACACTTGTCTGGAGAGTTCTCCGTATCTAATGCCCGCCGTCTTCATCTGCTTCGCCACCCCTTGGATCCTTTTCAACCGGCGCAGAAGAGTGATGTTATCGTCAGAAGGAAGTATCCCAGTAGTACCGAAGTACTCCAGGACATCTAACAGCTGACTCATAACCTCTACAGCCACCTTCTCAGACTTCAACTTGTCTTCGTTCAGCGCATCCTTCGTCGAAGTGACTTCGCCCAAAACCCCAGAAAGCCTAGCATTCTCAGTGGTCAAAATGTTCTTCTGGTTTAACAGTTGGCTGGCTTCCTCTTGGAGTCGGACGAGCTCGGACCCTGCAGTAGCGTGCTCCACCCGCAGTTTTTCAACTTCTGCTCGAAGCACAATCCTTTCTGCTTCGAGCTCTTTCTTCGCAGCTTCCAAACTTTGCTTGGCCCTTCGCTCTGTTTATATTATATTATCCATTTGAGACACTCGACTTTCGGAGATGTTAAAATTCCTTTGAAGGGCACTATTTTCTTCCCGAAGGCGAGCGATTTCTTCGTCATTGCATATATTTGCAGCTCGGGCCAAGACAGTTTGCTGCAAAAATAAAAAACTAAGGTAAATATTTATTCGTAGATGAATTCTATGATATTTCGCAGTTGCTTCGTACCTGGTAGGCTGCACGTTCAATAGCGGCATTAAGCTCCGTCCTGTCAGCCTTGCTCAGGATGGCCACTAAATTGGTCTCCCCTATGTCACGGCTAGCTCGATCCAAAGGTTCGAGCAAAGTCCGAAGACCAGTTGTTTGCCCTAAGAAAGGAGCCAGCAAGGGGAGCATGCTTATTGCCTGTTGGTCATCTTCGTTCAGCGAAGGACCAGAGCTTTGGCCTGTGGTCTTCGGAGCCACTGGAGGCTGGCCCTCCTCGGAAGATTGGCTCTCGTCTGTTGAATCAGAAGGAGTTGATCCGGAGCTAGCAGCAGGGAGGGACTCTATATGTCTTTTGCCTCTTCCAGGTCCCATCTGAGTAACTCTCTGGGCTGGCTCCGAAGTTGTCGAAGGTCCAGGAATTATTTCCTCTTGACGGACTTCTTCCATAGGAGTGGACTCTATAAAAAATAATGAAAAGTATTATACATTTTATAAATACTCAAATGAACATGAAAAAGTTATTCAAAGTCTACCTTCGACATTTTGCAAAGGAGTCATCGTCGGACTGTTCGGTGGATCGAAGGCTAGCTCTTCATCCGAATCAGCCGTTAAGTCTTGGACTGCAGGAGCATCGTCTTGAGCAGTCCTCGTTGCTTCTTCGGGAATCGAAGCTATAGTGACTTCGACTCCACTCTCATTCACAGGAACTTCGTCCTGAGATACATTTTCCTGAACTACCGAAGTCCTTGGATGATCAACATTGTCTTGGGACTCCGGCACGTTCACAGATACTTCGGCTTGTGCAGTCCTTTGGGTTTTATCTTCTTCTATTAGACGCACAAGCAATCTCGTTTCTTCCTCTTGGGAGTCGGAAATTGAAGCCCTTGAGCTCGAAGGTGCAGGATTCGAAGGTGCAAGATTTTTTGGCTTCCGAGCCACCTTCTTCACCGGAGTCTTTGCGGAGCTCGAAGTCCCAGCTTCGGCTTTCCTTTTCTTGGGTCCTTTCTCCGAAGGCACCCAATCCATCAGAGGGGGCGGAGTCATTTCCAACATTCCCCATACTCTGTTAAATCTCTCCCAACTCCCGACTAATTTGACTCTCCATTCTTTTTCTGTCGGAGTTGGAGCGCCCAAAATCTTCTCCGAAGCCCTTATGATTTGTTCCGAAGTAATAGGGGCTGAAGAAGCTAAAAAATAAATAAATCAAGTTAATCTCTCTTCGAAGTGAATACGCATAATACATGTTGTTTTCGAAGTTACCTGCAGGGCTCGAAGTCACGGTAATTTTTCGGAGACCACCTTCTGAATCCTCTTCGAAGACGATAGGCCAGTTGGCCATTAGTGGAGAAATTTGTAATCCGAGGTATTCTTCAGCTAAGTCCCACATGCTTAACCTTCGGCTGATCCTTTGAAGCAGGTTGAGACGAGCTTCGAGCTGACCTTGGCCGGGATGCACTAAGGCTTCCTTCCGGAATTGGATCTCTTTTAAAGGTCCGGCCAGAGGGTTACTCGCCCCAACTTTGGCATAGAACCACCTCATCACCCAGTCAGTATACCATCTTGCGTTGATGGCCTTAGCAGGGAATTGCAGGGTATATTCGTCCCGAAGCCTAAAATTAATGCTTCCGAAGGCAACCACTACCTTTTCACCTCCGGGACCTACGAAGGTTTTAGGCTGGCATGAAGCCCTATGCAGTGCAGCGAAGATCTCTGCCCTCCCCTCATAGCCTTCGGCTCTCAATGCCCATTCGAAGATAGCCAGTCTAGCTACTGCATTCGGAGATAATTGAGGGAGGGTGACATGGAATAGATCGAGTACCTCCGCCAGGAAGTCTACTGCAGGAAGGCCCAAACTGGCTTCGAAGAAGGCTTCGAATACAACTACTTCTCCGGGCCTTGGTGACGGAATGAGTTCTTTCCCGGGCTTCCGAATCATCACTCCGGTACTGATTTTTCCTTCTACCGCAATAGCCAGCGATTCCCTCTTGCAGGTAGAAGATCCCAGTTGGAAAGACTGGTCCAGATACTTCGTCGAAGGCGGGCAGAGACTTTGATCATCGATGTTTTGGGGATTTCTCCGTCCTGCCGCCATGGATGTCGCTATAGATGCCGGAGGTGCCGCCGCCAACGCTGCAGCCGCTGCTGCTGCTACCGGCTGCTGCCGAGCCAAGGCCGACGGAGCTCCCGATCCCTTGGTCTTCGCCATTGCGGTCGCGGGATTGCTTTGGGGAAATGGAGGCTAGGGCTCAAAGAACTCAAGGGGCTCAAAAATTTTTGATTGCGAGAAAGCAGTGAAAAGGTAACCGGGTAAGTTCTAGGCCATCTATTTATAGCCTAAACTTTACATTCTTACCGTTAGCCCATGTCGTTTCGCATTCCTGCCGTTACTTTTCTCCGAAATTAACGCTTTATACAGTTTCCGTTAGGAACAGAAAACTAACGACTATTTTCTCTAAGTCTAAAAAGACTTTCGAACTTCCCGAGTCGGCTCTAAGATAGTTCGCAAAGTAGTTATCTTAAGACTGGTTCGGAGCTTACATCTTTGTACATTTCGGAGATAAATTGAAATTTAATAACCCCTATGTCTGGTTATTTTTTCCTTCCGTATACTGCTCTCCTAACATTACAGATTAAACGGAGAAGCGTATTCGAGGGGCTACTGTTGGGGGAAAATATCTCATCTTCGGGGTTATTGCCGCCACAGCATGACAGCAGATAGTGGATTCGAAGGTTTCCAGACGTCCATCTTCGAAGATACCCTGAATCAAGCTCGAAGTACGAAGATAGGCATTGGTTCGGAGTACATCTTCGAACTAAGGCAATTCAAGATCTTTATTGCCAGCTAAGATGGAAGATTTATCTTCTATATTATTAGATTAGTCTTTTACCATTTTAGCCCTATCAAGGGTACCGAATAGTTTCCACTATGTCGGTTGTAATAGAGGGGTAAATAGGTCTTTTCCTTAATATTTGGGCCTATAAATACCCCTCATTTCACCCTGTAATAGGGACCGAATACAAGTTATTCAATATACACATTCGAACTATTCTAAGTTGTTATCCTTTCGGAGGCTTAGAACAGTTCTCTTCGCAAATACTTCGTTTGTTAGTTTCTATTGTACAGAAACCTATTAGCGTAATCTTTTACGCCAACACTAGGGCATTGGTCGGTAGCACCCGGGGCACTATAAGGACCGGTCTGCGGGATCCGTTGCAATACACTTCCGTACTAACCACAAGTCTAATGGGTAAGTCCTAACTAAGGTATGGAGTGTTCCAAACCGAGGCCACCATTTGGAAATGGGTCAAGCAGCACCTGCGGGTGGCTTGTATCAATGTGGCGCAAAAGGGGGTGCGACGTTAGCCGGGATGCGACCCGGCGCGCCGGCGAAACCTAGAGCTGGTGGTTATCGCTTGGAGCATTTCATGCTTAGGTTTTGGCACGAGTTCCCGTGGTATGGGTCATCTCGTTACACTTTGGTGTTTGGGATGAGTGCGTGCCTTGTGGGTACAGTAGTACATCTCTGATCAGAGTCATAAATCTTTTCGAAAAGCCGAGCCCACGGTCAAGGGCGGGTTGCATGACATCCCACAGTTAGTTTATTTTGGAATGAATGTGCATGATGGTTTGACATGTAAGGACTGTTGTGCGAGGAGGGAAAACGTACTCCTCGAGTTAGATGGTGTTATTAATGTTCATGTTTACATTTATGCATGATAAAAATTGACTACACTTAATGCAATAACTGAAAATGTACTTTTCCGCACTTTTGCCATTATCCTTCCGTTGTTATTACCTTGCATTACTATTTGCATCTGCGGTGGCTTGTTGGGTACTTTTGTACTCATACCCATTGGACAAACACTTCAGAGGCTGCGTACTACGAGGAGGATGGTCTGGAGTAGCGACCCAGTCAAGAAAACGATCCTGAAGAGGGCATTCGTCATGCTTTGATTTTCTTATTTAATTTTTATCCTGATGTAATAAATATGGTATGCGCACCATGAATACTTGTCGTATGTACGATTGTCGCATGATGAACCTCTTGTATTATTGTTTTCTTATGAAATTCAATAATGTTCCGATTTGATAAATCGGGGCGCCACAATTATGCATAGTATTGGTTTGCTTAACGGGGCTATCAAAACGGTTTTGGGCCTTGGAGCATAGAGTTGGCACGGAGCATAGGATGCTTCTCCAACGACAAGAGTCACATACAATGTGATTAGCAAATTGTTGTTTACCTATGTCAACTAGCTTCTAGCAGTGATGCCAAAGCTCACTAGGAGTTAGAGTGAATATGGATCTTGTGCCACTATTAGTCATTAGAGGGAAAGTGACTGGTTTTAAATAGTAGAACATCTTTTATTGGATAGAAGATAAATATTGCATAGTGTTGAACCTTGATTTTAATCTTTTGTAGATCATGGCACCTATTACTTCTTCTATTTAGATCACTCCAGTTTTTAAATTTGCGATCTATTCTTGAACGTGTGAAATTATGTAGAACAAACTTTATGGATTGGTATCAAAATTTGAGAATCATTCTTAAACAAGAGAAAGAGGATTATGTTCTGGAGGAACATCACCTTGATGAACTAGGAGAGGATGCTTCTGCAATAGACAAGCAGCTTATTAGAAGCATGCTAATGATTTCGTGGATGTCAGTTGTCTGATGCTTGCCTACAAGTCCTCTAAGTTTCAGAAACAATATGAGGAATGTGATGCTTAAGATATGATCGTAGGTCTTAAGGGCATGTTTCAGAACCAGGCAAGGGCTAAGAGATACAATGTGTCTAAAGCCTTGTTTGGAAGTAGGATGGCTGAAGGGAGCCCAGTGAGTCCTCATGTGATCAGGATGATTTGTTATACTGAGACTCTAGAGAAATTGGGCACCCCACTGGATCCGTACCTAGCTATTGATGTCATTCTCAAGTCGCTCCCACTGAGTTTTGAGCCGTTCACCATGAATTATAACATGGTTTGACTAGAGAAGACACTAGCTGAGTTGCATGGGATGCTAAAATTTGCTGAGGAGAGTATCAGGAAATCTCCAAATCAAGTGATGATGGTTCAGAAGCAGGGCAAAAATAAAAATAGGAAGGACAAGGCTAAGACTACAAATTCGATCTCTAGTGTGAAGCCTACACCGGTTGGAAAGTCCAAGCCGGGTCCTGTTGGCACTGATGTGTGCCACCACTGTCACAAGCTTGGACATTGGAAGCACAATTGCAAGGTATACATAGAAGAGCAGAAGAACAAGAAGGGAAATACGACTTCCGCTTCAGGTATTAATGTTATTGAAATTACTCTTGCTACTAGTCCAAATTATTCATGAGTATTTTATACCAGATTGATGATTCATACTTGCAAATCATTGCAGGGGCTGAGTAGAGTAAGAAAGTGTGCAAGTGGTGAGTTGGATGTAGGCGTCGAGAATGGTGCAAAGGTTGTTGCATTGGCCGTCGGTGTTTATTCACTGTCACTACCGTCAGGAATAGTTTTGTATTTTAAATATTGTTATTTCATTCCCACCTTAGGCAGAAACATTATCTCTTCTTCATGTTTAGAGGAAGATGGTTTTGAATTCATAACAAAGAACAATAGTTGTTCAATATTTTTGAATGGCATGCTCTATGGTGTTTGTCCATTAGTGAATGGATTATATATTCTAGGTCTTGAAGATGCACATGTTTATAACATTAGTATTAAGAAACAACGACTCAACGATTTGAATCCTACCTACATATAAATGAAAAGCACGTGAAGAAGCTCCATAGTGATGGACTTTTGGAGTCATTTCATTTTTGAATCATATGACATATGCCTTTCACTCGACCGAGTGACAGGGCGAATGAGATTTTGGCCATAGTACATACAAATGTATGTGGTCCAATGAGTCACATGGCTAGGAAATGATTTCAGTACTTTATCACTTTTACCGACGACTTTAGTAGATATGGCTATGTCTACTTGATGAGGCATAAGTGGGAATCCTTTGAAAAGTACAAGGAGTTCCAAAATGAGATACAAAATTATACGGGCAAGACAATTAAATTGCTACGATCAGATCGTGAGGGTGAATATTTGAGCCATGAGTTTAGTGATCATCTAAAGCAGTGTGGAATCATTCCACTTCTAACTCCACCCAGCACGCCCCAATGGAATGGGGTGTTTGAGCAGAGAAACCGCACTTTGTTGGACATGGTGCGGTCTATGATGAGTCACACTGATCTTCCATTATCCTTTTGGGGTCACGCTCTAGAAGCACCAGTTTTCATGATTAATAGAGTTCTATCTAAGTCAGTAGAGAAAACGTCATATGAGATGTAGTCTGGGAGGCGTCCCAGTTTGTCTTTTCTAAAGATTTGAGGATGTGAAGCGTATGTCAAACATATGACGTTTGACAAGCTCAGTCCTAAGTCTGACAAGTGCTTCTTTGTGGGATATCCTAGGGAAACCAAAGGATAATGTTTCTATAATAGAGAAGAAGGCAAAGTGTTTGTCGCTCGGAATGGCATATTTCTTGAGAAAGAGTTTCTCTCAAAAGGGGTTAGTGGAAGGACTGTGCATCTCAAAGAGGTTCGAGAGCGACTAGAAAGTGTTCTATATCCCACTGAACCAGAATAGGAGGCGCAAGCTATTGCAGATAGGGATGAAAACGGATCGGATACGGACGGATATCATATCATTTTTCATATTTTTTTTCGGATTCGAATTCGTATTCGGATACTCCGGATACGGATACGGAATCAGATAGCATCGGATACAAATACGGAGCGGATACAGAGCGGATACGAATACAGTTACAAATATTTATCGGATATCACCAGTAATATAATTTTTGATTCATAGTCACAACACACAAGTGACAAGTAATAGTTGACATCACATAAATCACCGCATACAAGTTCACATTACACAAATCACTACAAATAGAGTTCATACAAAAGTGCATGAAATAATGAACCAAAATTTGTAGAGAAACATATCCATAATTATGAGTCCATTTTTAATTCTTATCCACTAAATGTAAAAAACTTGAAAAATCTATGATTTAAATAAAATCATGTCCGATGTTAAGAAAACCACCAATTAGACGATTATCCAAGAATGAACTAGGATTGAAAGAATGAATATGTTGGTTTTGAAAACAAATTGACGGTTAAATGTTTTTTCAACTTGAAACTTTTTCTATGATCAAAAGGAAACATAGCTTTATCTCATGTAAAAATTTAGTATTTTTCAGGATAAGTTAACTATTTTTAATTTATTAAACGTGTTTCTAGGATTTAAATTGAAATAGGTGAAATTTGAATTGGAGGTGCTTTAAATAATGAATTAAAATTTATAGAAAAAAAAATAATATTCATGTTTTAGTCCATTTGTAGTTCTTATTGACTAAATTTAAATATTTTTTGCAAAACTAGGTTACGACACTCAATGGGCACTCAATGGGCAACGTAGAGCTTAATGGTTTTTTAATTCTAAAAATATCAAACAAAGTCTAAAAAAATACATGACTTGTCATGGTATTGTGATTTGATACATATATACTATAATAAAAGAAATTAAAAATGTTTTGAAAAAAGTTATCATGTATATTATTAAGAAAATTAGAGATTCCATAAGAACGATCTAGGATATAAAGAAGGAATATGTTGGGTTTAAAAAAATCAATAGTTACATCTTTGTTTCATCTTAAAACTTTTTATATGATCAAAATGCAACAAATATTATCTAGTGTAAAATTTCGGTATTTTTATGAATAAGATAACTATTTTTAACTCATTAAATGTGTTTCTAGGATTTAAATTCAAATGGGTGAAATTTGAACTGCAAGTGCTTGAAATAATGAACCAAAATTTATAGAAAAATCATATTCATATTTTTTGAGATCAGTTTACTATTTCTAATTCATTTTTGTGAGTCATTAACTAATTTTAGTTAATTAATTAAGTTTCTATGATTTGAATTGAAATAAGTTAAATTTAAACCGTATGAAATAATAAACCTACTATGTTAATAAAATAAAAATATAAATTGTATACCAAACACTGAATATTCTTAGAAAATATTTATATTTTAAAAAACTTTTTCTTTCACCTTCCAACCGCATTGCAAAAAATGAGCAAAAAAATACATTGCACCCTGCTGGATTCGAACCCCAAACGAGGGGCATTCTTTCAAGTAACAAACCATTGCACTACAACACCTTTCTATAATTTTTTGTTTAGGCTTCATATTTGGGCCGACGTCAAAGTAAGCATGCTCACGGCTCGCTCTTTAGTACCGCCTCGCTAGTTTGTAGCTGTGCGAGCGGTGGGCTGCCTATAAAACCAAGGCGAGGGGCACAGCTTCGCAGCACAAATCTAATGCGTTGTGCATTAGTAGTAAGTTATGAAATAAAGATTATGTTTGAAGTTTGATACACATATTAAATAATGATTTATTCTATGGTTATTTTTTATGGATAACCAGGTTGATTTCGGATATCCGGATAGGATTTATTCGGATTATCCGATTTTATATCCGTATTCGTCGGATACCATCAATACCATATTTATTTTTATATCCGAAAAAAATCCGTATCCGAATCTGTTTTTGGATTCGGACAGAAACTATCCGAATCATTTTCATCCCTAGTTGCAGATCCTGTTGTTGATGCGCAGCCCCACGAAGGTCTGGGAGAGTAGTCCATGCTCTAGAGAGGTACATGTTCTTGACCACTGGGCATCGCGACGTGTTGTTATTGGACAACGACGAGCCCAAGACCTATGTGGAAGCAATAATGGGACCAGACTCTGAGAAATGGCTTGGAGCCATTGGATTCGAGTTGGAGTCCATGCGAGTTAACCAAGTTTGGAACTTGGTTGATCCACACGATGATATAAAAACCATTGAGTGTGAATGGATCTTCAAGAACAAGATAGAAGTTGGTGGAAATGTTCACATCTATAAGGCACAATTGGTGGAGAAAGGTTTCAGATAGATTCAAGGTGTTGATTATGATGAAACGTTTTCAGATAGATTCTCATCAAGGGGGAGAATGATGAGAACATCACCAGTTGGGATAGGATCATGATTGTGAGGAAACAAGTTAAGGTGCATGCTTTCTATGTTAGATTTAATTTTTATATATTTGAACCTCATATGCTACACCATGAGATGCGTTTATTTTCAATTTCATAAATACTTTCTTGGATCAATAGAAGATATGCATGTATATAGAACTTTTGTATTATCATGGAAGTTGATCGGGGACCAATAGACGTTGAGTCGAGGACGACTCCAAATCAAGAAGTGGAGGATAATGAGGACATCCCTACCAATGATACAACCATACATGAATACCAAGATCCAATTATTCGACTTCGAGCACGACGATTAAATCTCCAGGTCAAGTTGTTTCTAAGTATCATAGTATATTATCTTGGGAATAAATTACTACCTAATATTATTATTGTTGTTAGGAACCATGAAGATAATGAAAATCACTTAGAGATAAACAAAGAGTTGGAGAATAACCAGGAAGGACGTGCAAGCCAATTTGAGAGTCTCATCCAACTACAATTCATGTCCAACTCAGATTCCAGGAGCAACGTGCACTAAAATCATCGCCCATGCGGCATCCAGACTCCGTTTTTGACGTTCCACCCAGCCACGGAAATATAACTTCGTAACCTTTCCAATGCCACTGTTTTCATCTCAAAAGTCCTTCTAGATCAACGGAAATCGTCAAAACAAGATAGAGTCCAGAATCTATCAACATGTTGTTTTCTGTGTTATTGGGCCTTTGGGTCGTGTATCCAGTAGAGCCCATTAGGGGCGCACCTCAAACTATTATATAAGGTGTTTATACAGCCATCTAGGGTTTTTGGGTTTAGTTTAAACATTTCTTTGATAGTTGCTGCTTCGCTGGATTTGTAAGTGAAGCCCAATTCGCAGATTCCAATAGAACTTTCAGTTCGATTGTGTTTTCTGCGTTCTTGCTTATGTTCTTCGATTCACATAAAGGATTAGCCTTCTTGGCGAGGTCAATTAGGTTGTGCTTAGTTGATAACCAACGGAGTAGTGGTGTAGTGATTGCAAGGGCCGATCTCGTGGATCAGAAGCTGGATCGTCAACGTCGAGTTCTCCACAAATCGTTGTTTATCGCCCACTTGACGGAAGATCGGGCACCCCCCCTCCTCCATCACCAAGCATGAGGCGCATATGAGCTCCATGGGTATTAGATACTTGTGTGAGTGAGTCATGTGTTTGTGGAAGATGCTAGTAGAGTCTATGCTAATGTATAAGGATAATTGTTATCGTGTTCCTTGAATTAATATCGTTTGCATTTAATTAATGAGTACGACTTGTTATGTGAAACTATTTGCTTTATAACGATGTTGTTCAAAAGGGTCCCTAATCTTGTCATCATGCGAGATAGTGATGATACATGGATTAGCACATCCGACTGATTTATGATTGTGTTTCACAGATCATAGACATAGAGATGTCAAATCAATGATGTGGACACATGTTGGTGAACACGGTGTTGGACAGACCCACTTGAGATACTGTTGGGATTGTTATTGTAATGTGCCAATAGTTGTCATCTCAAATGGTGTATATGTAGAGTCCTTGGACCTGAGATCGTCATTTGATTATAGAATGCGTAGTGACACACTTAGATGCTTCCTAACGCTATTCCGTAACAGGGTAGTAATAAGGGTTGTTTTTAGGTGTGTTGTGAAACATGTCTTGGGATGTGAGCGGTCAAGATGGATTTACCCCTCCTTATAACGGGAGAGTCGTCTCTGGGCCCCTCGAGGTATTGGATTGGAAAAGTGCATGGCCATGCCACTATGACTAAGGAGTTAGTCATGATTTGAATCTAATACTTGATCGAGTGAAAATGTCAAGTTAACCAACAAGGGTGGCACGTATCTCGCCTTGAGCTTGACTGACGGCGCATGGTAAAGGGAATGGTGCTTGAGTATATCAAGGTTCATGAAAATTTGATTTTGTTCGCTTTTGAGGGTCAATATGTGCTGCTAGGTACCACTATTGATTAGTGAATTAGATACGGTTTCCGGTGAACAATCATTAGTGTATGAACCTATTGGGTCACACACTTAAGGGATGGATTAAAAACATGCAAAGAATTGGTTCTTGTTTAAGTGGGAGATTGAAGGATATGCCCAAGAAAAATCTGTGGATCGGAAATTCCGATAGGAATTATCGGAAGTTCTGGTTATTCTGATCTCGATACAGAGAGCAAATGTTACTTCAGAAGTTCCAATATGGTATCGGAAGTTCTGACGAGCCAGAAGTTCCGATTCAAAATCGGGGAATTTTTGTATTGATCGGAAGTTCTTATATGGTATCGAAAGTTCTGATATGGTATCGGAAGTTCCGAGGTGGGCGATAACAGATTGGATCTGTTGCATGTCGTACTGTATCAGGAGACCAAAAATACCCTGTGGGAAGTTCCGACGTGGGAAAACATATTGGATCTGTTATGATTTTTAGGGTTTTGGGATGAGCACGACCATAGGTCTCTCAGCCCAATAAAAGGAGAGGAGGAGGACGTCTTCGAGGAAGCAATAAGCCTAGATTATACCTAGCCACCGAAGAGTTCTCTCCTTCATTTCTTGATCTCAAACGTTGAGGTCAAGGATCCCTGTCTCTCACGTGCAGTTCTAGCACGCTACCATGGGAGGTACTCCATCCCTATACGTGTGGACTCCATGGAGGCGTTGCTCCAATAGTGACGCTCGTTGACATCTATATGCAAATGACTATGTCATCTTCATCGATCAGATTGGCGAAGGACGGCAAGGGCGAAGCGAGGAGAGGCTTGACGCGCTGCGCCAACATCTTCTTCCACTTCACCTAGCGTGTCTTGTGCTAGAAGGTATCGATACATGATCTCACACACACATGGGTCTTGGGCCTAGGGAGTAAAATTTTGAATTTGCCAGCTAGCGTAGCTCCCTTATTCACCAACACTAAGCCCCCAAAGTTCCAGCACACCCAAGGCGGAGGGCGACCCTCCAGCTCGAAGCCACCAGCGAAGACCCTTGCCGGGAACGCGGTCTTCCACTGCCGCGTTCATGGAGAGAATCGGAGCCACGGCACCAATTCCTATAGAACCATCCTTGCCCTCCAAAACGACTACCTCGAGCAGAGCTCAGGGTGAGGGTCTTCCAACAGGGCACCACCCACAGCCCGTGTCGAGCCCATCCAAGTGGTGGGATGGATTGAGGAGCACTGAGCTCCCAGGCACTTCCTGGACCCAAGCAAGTTCTTTACCCCGAAGGTTGAGGAAAGTTCGTATCGAGGGAAGCGCATATTACTACACATCTCCGGAGTGGGATCCATGGGTGGTATGTCAAAGAGACAGCGGCAGGAGTATATTCGAGAAGTAGGGCACATTAGAACCTTGGTTTCAGCCACGATGCCTGAATGGTCACATGTGCCCATCTCCTTCACCGCCAGCAACGCAGCCGAAGTCAAATTTCCGCACACCGACCACTTCATCGTCACCACAGACATCACCGATGTTGAGGTCTGTTGGGTGCTTATATAAGGCACATGCGCCCGGCCACCAGGCCGCTCCAAGGTTTTGCGGGCCCGCCGCTCGACGCCCTCGGCCAAATAGGCCTCGAAGTGACCTTTGGAGAAGGCCCTCTCACGTGAACAGAGGAAGTCATCTTCAACGTCGTCGACACCCCATACGCCTACAACACCATCTTCGGGAAGGGCATGCTGAATTGGTTAGGGGCCATCGCGCACCACAACTAGCTCTACATGAAGATGCCGACTAAGGGCAGAGTCCTCTCCATTCTCAGCAATTAGGACACGGCCCGGAGGGTAGAGTATGGCCACTCCGCCCCGCTAGAACCTTGACAAGTTAACAGCGTCTGGGAGAACCCGGGCGACCAAGATCCCTAGCCTCCCTTTGAGCTCTCGAGGGGATCGGCCGCTAAACCCCACCTCGAAGGAGAGGTGATCACCAAGTTCATCATAAAGGAGGGGTGAGAGTACCCCATCTAGTTCAGTGGAGGGCTCGACCCTGAAGTCATGGCCATACTGGAGGATGTGGTCCAGGACAACCTGGACATATTTGCTTGGTCTGAGGAGGATATCCCGGGGGTGGACCGAAGCATCATCGAGCATTCCTTATCAGTAAACCCGAAGGCGCTCCCGGTCCGTCAGGGGCTCCGCAAGCTATCCACATAGAGAGCCAAGCTCACCAAAGAAGAGGTGGAGAAGCTGCTCTGAGCCAGGGTCATTAGGGAAATCATCTATATGGAGTGGTTGTCGAACCCCGTCTTCATTAAAAAAGAAAAACTCCGTCAAATGGCGCATGTGTATCGATTTCACCTCTTTAAATAAAGCATGCCCCCATGACCCATACCCCATGCCTCGCATCGACCAATTAGTCGACTCCATAGCCAGTTCGAAGCTCCTCAATTTTCTTGATGCATACTCCAGTTACCATCAGATATGGTTGAAGCACAAAGACTAGGCCAAGACTAGTTTTATCACTCCCTCCAAAGTCTACTGCTATGTAAAGATGCCCTTCGGCTTGAGAAATGTCGGGCCCACCTTTTCAAGGCTAATTACCAAGGCTTTAGGCCATAAGATAGGTCATAACATCGAAGCATACATGGATGATATTGTAATCAAGGGCGCACATAAGCACCAGCATAGCCTAGACATAGCAGAGATGTTCAGTAGCCTCCGAACCTGTGGGGTCCACTTGAACCCCGACAAATGTGTCTTCGGGGCCTGGGCCCGCAAGTTATTAGGATACGTAGTCTCGAACCGAGGCATCTAAGCCATCCCGACCAAAATTACCACATTGCAAAACATGACCCCTCCGGAGAATTTAAAGCAAGCCCAAAAGCTAGTCGGGCGTCTCACCACCCTCAATCACTTCCTCGCCAAATCCGCCGAGTGAAGCCTCCCAATATTCAAGGCACTAAGAGGGTCATTGGACTTCGCTTGGACCCCCGAGTGCCAAAACTTCTTCAATGAGATCAAGGAGTACCTCGCTAACTGGCTACTCTCACTATCCCTCGTAGCGAAGAAACCCTCTTCATCTACCTCACTGCTACGGGCTTCACAACAAGTGTCGTATTAATTCAGGAAGAAGAGCTCGAAGGGAAACTAATCCAGAGGCCGGTATACTTCGTATCTGAAGCCCTTTCGGGAGCTAAGACAACATACACCGAGCTCGATAAGGTGGCCTACGCCCTCATAGTGGCTTTGCGGAAGCTGCGCCACTACTTCTTAGCCCATGGTATTGTCACCCCTACTTCGTATCCTCTCGGAGATATGTTTAGGAACATGGATGCAACCGGAAGGATAGGCAAGTGGTCAATGGAGCTCGCCCCCTTGGACATCATGTTCATCGCTAGGACCACCATCAAATCCCAGATCCTCACTGACTTTGTCGCAGAATGGACTCTGCCAGCAAGCTAGACTCCAGAAAAAGCATTGTACTCTGTAAGGCTAAATTTTAAAGCCACAAACAATATAGTTGAGTACGAAGGCATGTTGTTAGGCCTTCGAAAAGCATGTGTGCTAGGTGATATGAGAACCACTCCAATACCTTGGCCACTTTTGCAAGCTGAACCATCAAAATAAAGTTTCCATGGTACTACCTCAATTAGAGCAACATTGTTACTCCAACTAACATCTATGTAGTGATCAACTATAAAGTTAGTGACAATTTGTCCTTTCATAGCTCTTAGGGGTTCATAGACCAAATCATACTCAACCAAAGCATAAGACCACTTCTCGATTCTTCCACTTAGAATCGGCTTTTGCAACATGTGTTTTATAACATCAGTTTGGCAAACGACAACACATGTAGTAGGGAGAAGATAGTGACGTAATTTGGTACATGCGTAGTAAAGTGATAGACACAAGCGCTCCACAAACGCGTACCTGGTTTCGCCGTCCAGCAGGTGTTGGCTCAAGAACGTGATGATGTACTCTTTTCCCTCCACCTCCTGGGTTAGCACGGCCCCAATCACGCTATCTTCGGCGGCAATGTATAGCCAAAACGGGATCTCGGTTCTTGGTGCCCTCACCACAGGTGGTGATGATAAGCACTCTTTAATCTTTTCAAAGGCGCTTTGCTGACTTGCCCCCTAAGTGAACTCGGCTTCATTCTTTAACCGAAGTATGGGACAAAGGCATCAATGTAGCCAGACAAGTTAGATATAAAGCGGCGCAAATAATTCATCTTGCCTAGCAGCTTCTGCACATATTTTTTCCATGTCGGTGCTGCAAAGTTTATAATTTTCTCAAGCCTCTTAGGATCAATTTCTATACCTCTTTCGTGAATCATGAATCCAAAGAACTTGCCTGTCAACACGCCAAAACCACATTTGAGTGGGTTCATTTTTAAGCCATACTGTCGCATCCTATCAAAAGCAACTTTAAAATTGGTAAATGGTTCTCCATAGCGTCTGATTTGACTACAACATCATGAAAGATTAGGTTCATAGCACGCTGATATGTGGCGCTAGCGTTCTTTAAACCAAAAGTCATAACGTCCCACTCGAATAAATCGACAAAACCAGGGCATCGAAAGGTTGTCTTGTAAACATCCTTTTCGGTCATAAAGATTTGATTATAACCAGCATTGCCATCAAGAAAACTTACTACCTTATGTCCTGAAGCATCGTTGATTAGCATATCGGCTATTGGCATTGGATACGCGTCCTTTGGAGTGGCCTTGTTTAGATCCCTGAAATCAATACAAACTCGTATTTTGCCGCTCCCCTTCTTTTCTATAGAAACAATGTTAGCGACTCATTCTACATATCTACATGGCCTAATAAACTAATCTTTGAGCAACCTCTAAACTTCTTCTTTAACTCAGTCATAAACGGCTGAATTAAAGCGACGAGGAGGTTGTTTATAAGGCCTAAATCCGGATTTGATAGGTAGTCGATGCTCTACAAGCTAGCGGCTTAATCCCGGCATCTCGTTGTATTCCCATGTGAAGCAATCGACATATGACTGAAGCAACTTTATTACTTCGGCCTTTTCACCATGCTGCAAATGTTGGTTTACAAAAGTCGGCCTCGGGATGCTACCATCGCCTTTGTCGATTTCCTTTAAAGGATTGGCTGACACCAAACCTTGTCCTAATTTCTATACTTTGCTAAAGTCTTTGATGGCCTCAACAATACCATATTTATCAGACTGATATTGCTCTACATGAGACTTTAGCCAATCTAGATTACTCTTGCTAGACATGACTACTAATTTAGAAACAGTTGTGCTACACCAGCCGACTTTATAGACACTGGTACGAAACGTCCTCCGGACACGCTAACAAAATCGTAATATGAAAGATCTCTACCTGATAGACATTCTACTTTGTTGTGGATGGCGTCAATGGACACATCAGCCAATGCTACCTGGGCCAAAGTATCTACAGGTATGACTTCTACCTCATCGCCATCCTACTGAATTAGGCACTAGTGCAAAGTAGAAGGAATGCAGTAGTTCACGTGAATCCAGTCATGCCCGAGCAGCACACTGTAGTTACCTTGCATGTCGACGACGAAGAAAGCCATTGACAACATCTTATTGCCCACTGTTAACTCCATGGAGAGCACGTCTTTGACCTCGGAACTTTCGCCGTTGAAGCCGTTGAGCATTAAGTTGGTTTTCTTTAGGTCATCCTCATCCCTGCTAAGTTTCTTCAATAGCGAGTAAGGCATTTGGTTAATAGTGGTGCCACCATCAAAAAGCATCTGAGATATCAGCTTCCGGTCAATATGACCCCTGACGTAGAGAGGCTTTAGATGGCAAGCCGAATCCTCGGTTTTTTCAAAAATAGCATTGCGTGGGCCGAGGTTCAACTGAGTGACCTCGGCCTCATCCTGTGGTAGGGCGAACTCAGCAGGCAGCATGACGACATTGATGTCCATTGCCTAGGGTGTGGGTCCCTCAAAGACGGGTGAGTAGTCGTCGTCGAGCATGTCGTCGTCGTCGCTCGGACTAGGAGCCGAGTTGGTTATCTCAACCGGCTTAATCCTCCATACCTGTCTCATTGTTGGCCGAGGGCGGATTTCTTCGAAGATGTCATCTCGCTCATCCTCAGCTTTCTTCTCTCGCATATCCTGCGCTCGTAGGTATTGCAGACGCCTCTTTTGTGATTTGGACATACCTGAAGGTGCCCAAGATGGTTGTGTCTTGGTACTAGGTGCCACTGCTTTGTTCCTGTTATTTTTGGTCGATGGGTTACTACCCGGATCAGCCTCGCATGTTTCATAATCGGAGGGGCCTTTGCTGCAGACCCTGCCAATCGGACCGGCCTCGTCTGGCCGATCGGACTAGGCTCCAGCGCTGGCTTCGGCCGGAGTAGGGGACTTACCTCTATCAGGCTTCGGCGAAGGGGCCTTTGGGATTGGGACTTCCTGAGACCCTATTCTGACTGTGATATCTTTGGATTCCTTGTCTTTTGCCTCTTCGCATCCATTTCTTTGGGCTTCGTCCTGCACGAGTCGATTCGAAGGTACCATGGACAGCCCGTGGATGATGCCCCCCTCCGTTGTGTCTATTTGTCCCTGCCAGTTATAATACCCCAAAGGAAAACAAGGAATAGTGTTATGTTGTGGAGGGTGCTCTAATTGTGATACGTACAGAGCCCACGGGGTCCCCACCCAATTGTATGGCGGGGGCATCGGTGGATCCAGTGGATTTGCCCACTGTGAGCCAAACCCATTACCCGAAGGGGGGTTTAGCCAGGTTGATGACATCTCAGACCATATCAGTGAAGGGTCCTGCCAGGCTGGAGGTACGTTCGGCCAGTGCGGGTCAAAGCCTCTCGCTGGAGGGTTTGTCCACTATGGTCCGAGGCCACTGTACGGAGGGTTCGGCCACTGGGGTCCGAACTCATTCTGCGTGGGGCTCGACCACTCGAGTCCGAGGCCACGGTATGGAGGGTTCGCCCATTGGGGTCCGAAGCCACCGTATGGGGTGTCAGGCCACTGTGGCCCTAAGTCCTCATGCGGGGGGCTCGACCACTTTGGTCCGAAGCCACCATGTGGAGGGTTCAGCCACTGTGGCCCGAATCCACCATCCGACCGCTTTGGTCCCTTCAACTGACTTAGTTTTTTGGCACGGGGGCATGTTCCCTTAGCTTTTCTTTGGTGTTTGTTTAACAACATCTGATATGTTACCTTCGACTTCTTGCGAACCCTAGCCGAAGGAGATGTGCTAACATTCCTCTTCCACACTCCTACTTCTGGGTTCTTAGGTACGAGTGTGCGTGTGCGTGATTCCCCAATGATGACCGCTTTCCCCTTAGTTGACTCGGCCTGTTCTGGCCGAATCAGCACTTTCTTTTCATTGAGATCGATGGTGTTCATGGGGAAGGGGTCTTTGTCCAGCTTTATCTTTGGACTGGGTTCTATCTTCAATCGTCCTTCCTCTATGGCCGATTGAACCTGTCGACGAAAAACATTACAGTCGTTAGTATAGTGTGAATGCGAATCATGCCACTTATAGTATGGGTGTTTCTTTAGCTCGTCGGCACATGGAATGACTTGGCCTTTAGGCAACCTGAGAAGCTGGTTCTTCAAGAGGAAGTTAAATATTTTATCGCACTTAGTTATATCGAATGAGTACTTAACCTCGCTAAGCCGATTCATTGTGGGAGACGGTCGTAACTCGGAGCAAGTAACAGGTTTACTCTTAGCGTTCCAAACCCATTCGACCGTGTACATGTCGGTCGAATCTTCTTCCTCCTCTGACTCTTCCTCGTCGGAGTGTTCCATGACGTGGACTTCAGCCGTTGGCTTGTTAAACATCTTAATAAACCTTTTATCTTTAGCTCGGCCTTCCTGGACCAGAGCCTATTGCAATACTTGGCTAACGTCTAAAAAGTGTTGGTTGTCTAGTCTGTCCTTAATCTCAAAACACAACCCGCTAAAAGCCAGATCCGCCAAATCTCTTTCTAAAATATTAAGACTAAAACATCGATTTCTAGTATCTCGAAAACGCCTGATATACTCAGAGATGCTCTCGCTAGATTTCTGTCTAACCGATGTCAAGTGCGAAAGCCTAAGTTCTGTTTCTCCTGTGTAAAAGTAGTCGTGGAATTTTTGTTCTAATTCAGCCCATGTTTGGATAGAGTTTGGCGGGAGTGCCGAAAACCAAGTGAAAATTGTGTCGGATAGCAAGAGAGAAAATAGTCTAAGTTTTAATGTGTCGGACCCACTAGCTTCTCCACGCTGTGCTAAAAATTGACTAACATGCTCTAGTGTGGTTTTGTTACCCTCACCGTCAAACTTCGTGAATTTAGGGACTCTATATCCATGAGGGTAAGGTATTGTATCGAAATGATGGGGTACGGCTTCCGGTAAACCCTACCTCGACCCCTAGGTACGAAACTGGTGCACTCCCTAAATAGCGCATGGATCCGCTCCTCAATGTCATCCTGACCCGCTGCCTATGCGCGTCTCTCATGTGGGGGGTGCGACATGTGGTGGGATGTC
>JAAALK010000080.1:38640683-38731780 GCA_019279435.1 Zizania palustris | reverse complement strand
GACGGAATTTACATTTTTTTTCTGTTCTTTCACATGAGTGTAACATATTGTTAGGATAAGATCTCGGAGGAGAAGGGGCCGAATCCCTCTCCTCCATGCGCGCTCAGTTTGGACCCCTAACCAACCCCTCCTGGTCTCACTCGCGCCCTGATCGGGGGCGCCCCAACCAACTCATGGTTGAGGGGCCCTGCCGCTAGCGCAATAAATAAGGGGAGGGCTCAGGATGCAAAGCTGATCTTTGCACGCCCAAACTCCTCCCATACATTCCCACACCCGATCTACTCTTGCGCTAAGCGGCGGGAAGCCTCCCTCGCCGCACCTACGCTATGGCTTCATCGTCATCGCCTCTGGCCACCACCGGCGAAGGTACACACACCCCTTACTCTCTCTGTTTTAATCCACTAAGAACCTATGCCATGTCTTAGACCTAAGTGAACCCTGCTAGACCTAGCCTAGTGATCAACTTAGCCTAGTTCTATTTCTATCAATGGTATCAGAGCAATACTAGAGGTAGGCTAGTTAGGGTTATTTCGGCGTCGGCCCTCTTGGACCGACGTCCTTTGTGGCTACCCTAAGCCCCTGCTGCAAGAACCCTAAGCACCCGCAAAGAACACAAATCCGTCGCACCCTTCGGGTAAGAACACTAAGAACATTAAGAGATTAAGAAACAGAACAAACAAAAAAAATTCAGATCTGGGAGTTAGGGTTAGGGTTTAAACCCTAACCCTAACCCTAGCTAAGAGGGAAGGCGGCCGGCCACCACACCGCGCCGCCCCTTGGGCCGCCGCGCGCTGCGCCTTTCATCGCCGTGCGCCGCACCTCGGGCCGCCGTCGAGCGCTGCGCCTCGGGTGGCCGCCGCCACCTCGAGCGCTGCGCCTCGGGCACCCGCCGCCACCTCGCGCGCCACAACTCGGGCCGCCGCCGAGCGCTGCGCCTCGGGCGGCCGCCGCCGGCTCCGCTCCCGAGCCTCGGGCTGGCTCCGCTCCCGCGCCTCAGGCTCCCTCGCCGCGAGCTCGCCTCGCTCGTGCTGCCTTGCGCCGCTGGGTGGGCTCGCTCGGGTGGGAGGGGAGAAGAGATTTTTGTAGGTTTATGGTTTCGGCCAGGGAGGGGAGCGCCTTATATATAGCCGAAATCAGCGCGTGGCCGTCAGTCAAATCCGACGACGAGATTTTGATGGACCAAAATAGGCCCAGGCGGGATGGAACAAGTGCGGCCCAGGCCCAGGTTGCAGGCGCGCGCGCGCGCATCTTTCCTGGCCTGGGCCTAGGACTTCCACGGCCTGCCAATTTTCGCGTTATGGGCTGGACCATGACACTGTTTGGGCCGGATTTTGGTTTTCTATTTTCCAGAATTAAATAATTATTTTCTGTTTTAATTATTCTCTGGAAAATGAGAAAATTGCCCAAAAATCAGATAAAATTAAGTTTGATGCGGGAATAATTTTGTAAATTTCATCACATTCAGTAGTATTGTTCTGAATTTTATGAGAATTTTAGAGCATTTTTATAAGACCAACGTCTTATTTAAATTAGAGAATAAAATTTTCTTTAAGTCATTAAAAATTCAGAATAATTTTTCTACTGTCTTCTTTATGCTGATTAAACATGTGCTATAATTTGTTCTTGATGGTTATGTCGTTCAGGGCTCTATAGTCCACGCACATCCTTTTAGTCTTGTCCTTCTTCATGGCGAAGATGACCGGTGCACCCCATGGTGAGGTACTCGGTCGGATGTACCCTTTCTGTTCCATGTCTTCGATGTTGCTCTTGACTTCGGCTAGTTCATTAGCATCCATCCGGTATGGGTGCTTGGAGATTGAAGTGGTCCTGGGGACAAGCTTGATTTTGAATTCGATGTCCTGCTTGGGAGGCATTCCTGGCAGGTCCTCTGGGAAGACGTCCATGAACTCCTTGACTACGGGCACTTCTTCAAGGGCTAGCGAGTGAAGAGATGACTCAAGAAGTTTGCGGCTGGTCATCCGAAAGGTGATGGCTTCGCCTTCGGGGTTGGTTACCGTTACGAACTTGCTGGTGCAATCGATAACTCCCTTGTGTTTCATCAGCCAATCCATCCCTAGGATGAGGTCGAGTCCGGTACACTTAATGAGGACTGGCTCGGCCCGAAATAATACCCCTTGAATCTCTATCTTTACCTTAGGGTTGTATAGGTGGGCTAAGGTTTTATTGCCTGGAGTGGCAATCATCATGGGGACTGGTAGAGGGAGCACTTCCAAGTTGTTGGTTTTCACAAAATCTTCTGAGATGAAAGAGTGTGTTGCTCCAGAGTCAAATAATATTGTAGCCGGTAAAGAATTTGCGGTAAACGTACCGAGCATGACTTCAGGAGCTTCCTGAGCTTCCTCCGCGCTGATGTGGTTGACGCGGGCATGAACTGCCTGGTTGGGTGCCACGCCTTGGGGTTGCTTGGGGTGAGGACACTGGTGCGAGTAGTGCCCTTCCTTCCGGCAGTTGAAGCAGACGACCGGCTTCCCTTGGCGATCCCTCAAGATTAGGGCCTTGGCGGCGGGCGTTGGCTGAGCGGCCGGAGCTGGTGGAGCGGGGCGGGGATGCCCGACGTTGGATCCACTAGCGGCGTGAGGTGGCCTGTAGGCGGGCCGAGGATGGTAGACGGGCACTGGTGGTGAAGGGATGAAGCGGGGCCTCTGAGAATTCGCCTGTTGATGCTTGATGGTGATCATCTTCCTCTTCTTTAGGTCCAACTTGTTTTGCTAAGTCTCTTGGATGAGCGCCTTGTTCACCAACCGTTGAAAGTCGGCGTAGTCGGTGGCGACGAGCTGGATGGACAGCTCTTCCTTGAGTCCCCGGAGGAACTTGGCCTGGCGGAGGGCGTCGGTTCGCACCTCCTCTGGCGCGTAGCGTGCCAGACGATTGAACTCATGGAGGTACTCCATGACAGTCCGACTGCCCTGTTGCAGGTGACGGAACTCCTGCTGCTTGACCGCGATGACTCTAGCGGGGACGTGGGCGGTGCGAAAGGCGATGGAGAACTCCACCCAAGTCACCACGTGGTCCTCTGGTTGGGACTCACGGTAGTTGTCCCACCACTCTGCGGTGGGACCCTGGAGCTGATGAGTGGCGAACGCCACTCTCTCCCGGTCGATACAGGGGAGGAGGTCCAACTTCTTCCCGATGGTGCGGAGCCAATCTCCGGCCTCCATGGGGTTGGTGGTGCTGGAGAAAATTGGGGGACGCACGTGCAAGAACTCCGAGAGTTGAGGCGCGGGTGCGGGTGCTGGTGCACGAGGGGCGGGCTCCACATTCTGCAGCCGGTCCAACCGAGCATGTTGGTGCTGCATCTGAGTGACAAGTGTAAAATTTAAAATAAACTATGAAAATAAACTGCACGACGAACGTCTTCTTCAGGATCTTTCTTCTTGACTGGGTCGCTACTCCAGACCATCCTCGTAGTAAGCATCCTCTTAATTGTGTGTCCAATGGGTATGAGTACAAATAGTACTCAACAAGCCACCGCAAATGCAAGTAGTAATGCAAGATAATAACAAAGGGAGAGTAATGGCTAAAAGTGCGAAAAAGTACATTTTCAGTTATTGCATTTAGTGTAGTCAAATTTTGTCATGCGGAATAATAAACATGAACATTGATAATACCATCAAACTCGAGGAGTACGTTTTCCCTCCTCGCACAACAGTCCTTACATGTCAAACCATCATGCACATACATATTAAAAGTAAACTAACTGTGGGATGTCACGCAACCCGCCCTTGACCGTGGGCTCGACTTTTCGAAAAGATTTAAGACTCTGATCAGAGATGTACTACTGTACCCACAAGGCATGCACTCATCCCAAACACCAAACTGTAACGAGATGACCCATACCACGGGAACTCGTGCCAAAACCTCAGCATGAAATGCTCCAAGCGATAACCACCCGCTCTAGGTTTCGCCGGCGCGCCGGGCCGCATCCCGGCTAACGTCGCACCCCCTTTTGCGCCACGTCGGTACAAGCCACCCGCAGGTGCTGCTTGACCCATCTCCAAGTGGTGGCCTCGGTTTGGAACACTCCATACCTTAGTTAGGACTTACCCATTAGACCTGTGGTTAGTACAGAAGTGTATTGCAATGGATCCCTCAGACCGGTCCTTATAGTGCCCCGGGTGCTACCGACCAATGTCTTAGCTTGCACCCGGAACCCACCATGCATACACTCTCAACCATAACTCTATCACCAACAGCATCCCAGAGATGAGAACAACGGGGATCATATAGTAGATTCCAATCGCTACGACTCATTTTTAATCCTATAGCAATCGTGTCGATACATTGGACACTAGCTAATAATACTAATCATATGGTAACAAGGAGTTTAGGCTAGATAGCATGGCTTGGGTTGCACATCAAGGTCGGGGGATCCTAAATAAATATATTGTAAGGGTTTCATTTGACTAATGCATGTATATCCTATGTGTTTTAGCGATAGTTTAATAAAACATGGGTTCAATATGCTCAAAAGATTGGTTTGGTGACTTTCCTTGATCAGCGTAAGGGGAGGGAGGAACTTCGGGAAAATATTCCGGCTCCTCGGCGGCGTCGTAGTCTTTTCAATATAAATAAAATAAATGCAACATTCAATTAAACAATCAAAGATTACACAACAAGCATATAAGTTTTAATTGGGTTAATTTAAGGAGAATAAAGTTGTTAAGTTTCTGAAATTCATTTTATGAATATTTTATAATGAACTATAATGAAATATTGTCCTTTATAAAAGAGATAATAATGTGAACAAGTTTATTTTAAGTTTTCTAACTAATTTAAAATAAGTGGTTCAGAGTAAACTTAGTGGTTTCATTGTATTAACAGGAAAAGAATAAAAGGTAAACTTTGTTGAAATTGAAATGATTTGATTTGAAATTTACCCTAAAGAGCTTTTGAATACTTTATTAAATAAGCAGGAAATATTCATAGTAAACCTATTGTTTTATTGTGTTAACATGTAGAGGATAAAATTATAAATTTTCTGGAGTTGAAATGATAATTTTTGGAGTTAAAATGCGTTAGATATGAATTTTACAAGTTTAAAACAGTTTCTGGAATTAAATTTAAATCAAAATAGCTTCGGGTCCACGGTGAACCGGGCTCACGGTGAACCCGCGCACTGTGCGCGTGCGCCGGATCGAGATCCACCGTTGGATCGCGATCGGGCAGCTACGGGCGAAGCAGGGGAGTTAAGTTATCGCGGACGACTAGGATTAAAACGTTGAAACGGTACGCGATGGACGATCTAGATTAAACGTGGGTTTTAAATATTAACGAACGCACGAGATCGCACCGTACCGCTTCGCTCAGATCCAACGGCGTGGATTAAACCGCATAGATGATTTAATCGCCACCGTTGGATCTGGATCGCACGGCCGAGATCAAATCCGACACGGCACGTGTCGGTCGTCTTCTCCGGCGACGGCGAGCGACGGCGAGGTGTCCTAGGGGCTAAAACGGGAAGAGGACACTACGAGGATCACGAGGGTACCTTAGGCGGGGCGAGACATCGTCGGAACGTGGCCGGCGACGAGCGTAGACGAAGGAGGCATTCGGGTCCTCGTCGGCGGTGGCGATCCTTCTCCATCATCTTCACCGTGGGTAGGCGTCTAGGCGAGCGAGCGAGGGAGAGATTGGCCGACAGGCCGGCGGAATGAGTAGGTTCGTGGAGTTGTTCCTCGAGAGGTTGGAAGAGGAGATGGAGACGTCGGCCAACATACCGCTAGTTAGCATAGTCAGAGATTACTCCGAGCTCTCGGCGAAGCTGGCCATGGAGGAACGGGGAATGGGCCTGGACAGGGCGGGTGAAGGGGTAGCGGTACATGGGAAAGCGGTGGATGAGGAGGGTGTAGGTGTGGCTGCGCCGCTGGAGGACGGGGCTGTGCCGGTGGTTGGGGAGGGATTGGGTGCGTTGGAGATTAAAGAGGATGGGGAGGGTCTGCCTGCGGCAAACGGGGTGGGGATGGCGGTGGAGGGGGAGGGGGTTGCGGCGCCTGCTGCGCGGAAGTTCCGCGGAGTGAGGCCGCCGTCGTCGGGGGTGTTCATCGCCGAGCTCCGCAGCCCGATCGGGAAAGGCAAGCGGGTGTATCTGGGATCGTACAACGTGGCCGACGAGGCCGCCTGGGCGTACGACGCGGCGGCGAGGCTGGTGCTGGGGAAAAGGGCCAAACCCAACTTTCCTCACCCTCCGCCGATGCCGATACCGACCGTGGCGTTCGGGCTGATGCTCTCCTATTTCGAGATCTCAAACGCCCTGCACGAGCGGAGGCTAGTGGCACGACGAGCTGCTGCTGGGCAAGGACAGGCGCCGGCGTCATCGTTGGCGTTGGTGCCTTTAACCGAGGTTCCTGTTATGTTCCAGATGCCACTGCCCGCGCCAACATCGGCTGAAATTCCGATGCAAGCACCTGAAGTCCCTGAACCCGCGGCTGCATCTTCACAGCGAGGTGGTGGAGGGCGCGGTCGCGGTCGCGGACGAGGACGAGGACGCCGTCGAAATCCGGTGGCCCGGGCCCCTCTGCCACCTGCTGCTGCTCTGGAGGCCGCGCAGGTGACCGAGGAGCTGTCTTCTTCTCTAATATCTGCTGCAGCTCCTGCGCCAGCGCCGGCGCCTGAAGTCCATCAACGCGGGTTTGCATCTTCACCACGAGGTGCACGTGGTGGAGGGCGCGGACGAGGACGCCGTCGACAGCTGGTAGCCGAGGCCCCTCCTTTGCTACCTGCTGCTGCTCCGGAGGCCGCGCCGGTGACCGAGAAGCTGTCTCGTGCTCTAACATCTGCTGCAGCTCCGGCGCCAGCGCCGGCGCCTGATGTCCCTAAACGTGCGTTTGCATCTTCACAACGAGGTGCACGTGGTGGACGGGGCGGACGAGGAGGACGCCGTCGACAGCTAGTGGCCGAGGTCAATCCTTTGCCATCTGCTGCTGCTCTGGAGGCCGCGCCGGTGACCGAGGAGCTGCCTCCTGCTCCAGCATCTGCTGCGGCTCCGGAGGCCGCGCTTGTGACCCAGAAGCTGCCTCCTCCTCCAACATCTGCTACAGCTCCGGTGCCGGCGCCGCTGGTGACCAAGGCTCTTCTGTTGCCTCCCGTTCCAACATCTGCTGCAGATCCTGCGCCGGCTGCCGTTCTTCCCCTGCCTCCTATATCAGCCACACCGGCAAGAGCTAAACCATTACAGGCGATTCCGGCGACTGCCGTTCTTCCCCTCTCTAGGTCTCCCAACAGGGCAGGATCTGCAGTTGCTCCGGCCGATACTCGTGACATCGACCAGCTGATCATTCCCTCCCGCGGCGTGCCCACAAACTACGCCGTCCACGAAGCTCCTGACCTCTCTCCCACCTTCGACATGCATGTGCCCGACGTGCCCATGCCGCGGAGAAGCTGCTCCCCCATCTCCAAGGTGGAAACGTCGATCTCCACCGCCGATCACCACCCGCCGCACAAGAAGCCGAGGACCCTCAGCGTCACGAACCCGTCAAGCTCTAAATCCGCGGAAGTCAAACCCATGGACGTCGAAGCATCACCATCTCAGGCTGCTGGTAAGAATGTCGGGCTGTTCGACCTTAACGAATTTCCTTCAAGTGATGACGACCACGGTCACGCCGGCGGTCCGCACTGAGCTCCAGATACTCTAGACATACATCGATGAGACAGCTGGATGCACCGCTGCTGCGTCATCGATGAGGCTTAAAACTTCCGTTGACCCTTGTCGTAATGGAATTAGTTTGCTATGATCTTGTGTGATCTGCGAGTGCTATGTATCTTTCAGTTTAAGAACCTGTTTGCCTTTCTTATTGTTCAGTTGTGATGCTGGTTTACTTATGCTGATCGATCTTGTGTAATGTAGCCAGCATGTTTATCTACCTAGTTTATTTCCTATGGGTTAAGTTATAACCAAAGAACTATATATATTCATGTAAGGTATTTGAAGTTATTCTGGTTAATTATCTGGACATTTATTGTTATCATCATGGTTATGTTTACCATCAATTTGTAACCATGCTTTGTTTACCCATCGTGTATGGTGTCGTTACCCATCATGACATCTTGTATATATGAATGTGTTGTGTTTATTGCTGTACGTGAGGTCTTTTGTTTGGCCAGAATTATATCGATCAGCTGCGTTTCCACATGCGGCCTTATTAGCTTACAAGCAAGAAATCCATGTATTTTCACAGTACAGCGTATTTTTATAGATGGTGAAATGCGTATTTTTATAGATGGTGACTTAAGAAGGGAGTCGATATAAATTGACCTATTTATACGTTGTCCGCCACCTATGAAAACTATTTTCCGCAGATGACCCAAAACAGCTATCAGGTTATTAAGATTTTCATATTCGGTTTCTCTTCTCAACCACCCGTGAAGTGAAATATGAGGTGTCTATAAAAATCGTTATAAATCATTATGGTATTATTAATGGCAATTCTCACAGTGTTTAAGTTAGCCCTTTTATCTAAATACTTTATTCTTAAGACGGTTCTCTGGTTAGTATATCCCCCTTATTAATTTCTGATGTCATGATAAAATTCAAAAGAACAAAATAACTACTACCGGCCGTTCCCTAAAGCACATATAGTGATTGCAGTGTACATATGTAACAATATTATCCCCACTTCGATCTACATCTTTAGGACTCGATGGTTAATAGTTAATATAATGGGCATCTAAAGTTTAAACGATGTATACGTGTAGAGGATGGATACAATGATTTGTTACTGGTGATGCTATGATATATATGTGGCGATTCCTCATTTGTTTGGTTGCATCTAGTTTACCTACAAATTAAGGGATTCACAAGTAGAAGGATGCATCCGTACGTCTTTGTTACAAATAAAAACTTTCATCCCTACATTAGGGTATCAGTTTGCATATTTTGCCAGCCGTACTATTACTAGCAGTTATGATCAGCTAGCCCTTAAATTTGGATAATTCTTCTTTGCTTTTTGTAATACTGAGAATTGGAATGAAATGCATGGCCTATATATCATACTGTAGTGTTTTAAATTTCTCTAGCTATTACAACTTTAACTTGTCTCGTCGATATATATATCGGCTACTAAATATATTAGCCGCGCCTTTGTTGAGGGCTTGAATCTAATGGATCAATTATATTATTTCTGAATTGACACTTCGATCGGGCAATGATCCCTCTTGTACCAAAGTTCTTTGCAGATAGAGACAATATGTCATTGATCTAAATGCATGATCTGGCCTGTTTAGAAATTCTCAATATAGAGATGTGTAAGTATATACTTAGGTTTTAATAAGACAGGTATATACAAGATATATCTATCTGTCATGGTAGCAGTTAGTTAATGGTCTTTCTTTGCATGTTTTTTAGGGGGAGCCGGGGTTGATGGCAAACAGCATCGGTTAATTAGACTGTTCTTCACCATGCGTATCCGTGTGATACTTTTACCTGAGATCTCTGTGTCGATCTGTTGAAAGAACGACGGAGGTTATTTATCCCACCAACTTAGCTATCACCCATTGTTATCTTTCAGAAATGTTTGTTGTGAATTACCCAATTAATTGAATTTAATATAGTTTGCCTAACTCAACATGATATGAAAAAACAATACGTAGATAGTAGATTTGTAGCCCTTGGGTGACATATGACATATCATATGATATATCAGACGACTTATCTGTATCATCCTTTGGTAGCATCGCAATGCTACGACGTACAGTGCATATACTACTAGTATATATCTCTTTGATACCAATGAATAAGCGTGCAAATATAAGCTTGCAACTATTTAATCACTGATCTTCCAAAAAATATTTAATTGTTAGATGAATGATTAAAAACACATGTTTACCAGGTGTGAAGAGAAGATCTTATATTCTCAATTAAGAGCAACACACGTACTACACACCAAAGAATGGTACAAAATTAAGAAAGCGAAGGAAAAGACTGGCTAAGACATGCATGCATGCTCACACTGACAAATAATATAACAGCTACTCACGCATGCATAGATATATATCTGTTGAGCTGTGTGTATGTATTGTATATATAAGTGTGTAGGTCAAATTCCAAAAGAGACTGAGATACACATATAAATATTTATTTTAAAGAGAATAGAAGAGATCTAGAGTATTCCAAAACAGAAAATAGAAGAGATCAGAGCACAGGTGGTCACTTGGAAGACGAGGAAGAAAGTGTCTGCTGCTGCTCGTGCTCCTGTAGAGCTGGGTGGAGCTGAAATATAATGAAGGTCGTCTGTAGTAGGGTTGGATGCAGGTGTAGAGGAAGAGAAGAGAACTTCAATAGCCAACCAAAACAGCAGGATTGTTTGTTTCTGTGATAGAGGGAAGGGAAGATATAGAGGTTACTGTTGTTGTTACTCCATAAGATTGAGGTATGTATCCTGTGTTCTACTTGTGCTGCTTAGCTTATGGGTTTACTGCTTTGCTGGAAAGAGAAGGAAAAGTGTAATTGGCCAGAACTATGATTGATTCAGTATATAATGGGAGAAAATCAGAATTTTTTTCTGAAATAATATTTTTTAAAAAGAAAATTTTAAATCTGTATGGCGATTTTGAAAAATTGCAAAAGTGGGTACCAGTCGGCACTTCGTCGACTGGTGCCACGTCAGCTTCAGTCGACACTTGGATGCTACCCCCTATCAGATTTTTTGTACGTCAGCTCCAATCGACACTTCAAGTGCCGGTTGGTACCTACTTCTGCAATTTTTCAAAATCACCATACAATTTTGAAATTTTCTTTAAAAAATATTATTTTTTAAAAAAATTCAGAAAATCAAGGAATTGAACAAGTTGTTAGGAAAAAGTTAATTGAATTGTTGACTGATAGGAGAATGAAGTGCTTGCTACAAGCAATCACTTGTTCCCCAAGCAGAACCAGTGTAGAAGTTAGAATTGATGCAAAATGATGTCAAGTTAGAGCGTATCAAGAATTACTTGATCTTGTCAAGGAGGGCTTTATTGATGCCGAGGAAAAAGGGGTTGGAAGGATTTATCACAGAAAAAACAAAAGAGCTAGCAAATAAAAGAAGCATGGAATGGAAAACTTGGAATACCACCACTCACTAGTCAGACTTCATGGCTATGGACAAGCCAGGAGCCTAGGAGAAGCCAGCAAATAGTCCCCAACCATTACTGCTACTGTTCAGACCGTTGGGAGTGCAATTTAGTTATGGAAAACCTTAAGAAAACTTTCTTCTAAAGAGTAATAGAGTAATATGATGCTAATAGTAGAGACACAAGAAAGGATATATAAGTGATTTCAGATGGGAGATCGTTCTCTGGAGTATGTTGTAGAATTGAAGCGTTTTTGGTCTTATTTGGATTATTAGGGCACCTTCAATATATCGATACTTAAATATGTGCTAAAATAATAAAAAAATGCTAAGCACTTTGTCTAAGAGCATCAATTTCCAATGCATGAATGCTTAAATAGGTGCTACAACAATAAAAGTGCAAAACTTTTCAAAATTTGTGATCGGAGCGCTTGTGAACCACTGATGCTACGTCTAGCGTTGCCTCCTGCCATCAAGCTTTTGACTTAAAAAAACAGGTTTTTTAACTTTAAGCGTTGGAGCTGGCCTTATGATCCTCTTAGACTTGAACATGTTGATTGAATTACCCAATTAATTGAATTTAATATAGTTTGCCTAACTCAACATGATATGAAAAAACAATACGTAGATAGTAGATTTGTAGCCCTTGGGTGACATATGACATATCATATGATATATCTGTGACTACTTATCTGTATCATCCTTCGGTAGCATCACAATGCTACATACAGTGCATATACTAGTATAGTATATATCTCTTTGATACCAATGAATAAGCGTGCAAATATAAGGTTGCAACTATTTAATCACTGATCTTCCAAAAAATATTTAATTGTTAGATGAATGATTAAAAACACATATTTACCAGGTGAAGAGAAGATCTTATATTCTCAATTAGGAGCAACACACGTACTGCACACCAAAGAATGGTACAAAATTAAGAAAATGAAGGAATAGACTGGCTAAGACATGCATGCATGCTCACACTGACAAATTACATGTATAATAGCTACACACGCATAGATATATATCTGTTGAGTTGTGTGTATGTATTGTATATATAAGTGTGTAGGTCAAGTTCCAAAAGAGACCCAAATACACACATATAAATATTTATTTTAAAGAGAACAGAAGAGATCTAGAGTATTCCAAAACAGATAATAGAAGAGATCAGAGCACAGGTGGTGACTTGAATACGAGGAAGAAAGTGCTTGCTGCTGCTAGCTGTTGCTCGTGCTCCTGTAGAGAGCTGGGTGGAGCTGAAATATAATGAAGGTTGTCCTGCAGTAGGGTTGGATGCAGGTGTAGAGGAAGAGAAGAGAACTTCACTAGCCACCAAAATAGCATGATTGTTTGTTTCTGTGATGGAAGGGAAGATATAGAGGTTACTGTTGTTGTTACTCCATAAGATTGAGGTATGTATCTTGTGTTCTACTTGTGCTGCTTAGCTTATTGGTTTACTGTTTTGCTAGAAAGAGAAGGAAAAGTGTAATTGGCCAGAAATATGATTGATTCAGTATATAATGGGAGGAAAATCAAGGGATTGAACAAGTTGTTAGGAAAAAGTTGATTGAATTGTTGACTGATAGGAGAAATGAAGTGCTTGCTACAAACAATGCACTTGTTCCCCAAGCAGAACCAGTGTAGAAGTTAGAATTGATGCAAAATGATGTCAAGTTAGAGGGTATCAAGAATTACTTGATCTTGTCAAGGATGGCTTTATTGATGCTGAGGAAAAAGGGGTTGGAAGGATTTATCACAGAAGAAAAAAAGCTAGCAAATAAAAGAAGCATGGAATGGAAAACTTGGAATACCACCACTCACTAGTCACCAGACTTCATGGCTATGGACAAGCTAGGAGCCTAGGAGAAGCCAGCAAATAGTCCCCAACCATTGCTGCTACTGTTCAGACTGTTGGGAGTGCAATTTAGGTATGGAAAACCTTAAGAAAACTTTATTCTGAAGAGAGTAATATGATGCTAATTGTAGAGACACAAGAAAGGATATATAAGTGATTTCAGACGGTGATCGTTCTATGGAGTATGTTGTAGAATTGAAGTGTTTTTGGTCTTATTTGGATTATTAGGACACCTCCAATGTATGGATGCTTAAATATGTGCTAAAATAATAAAAAATGCTAAGAACTTTATCTAAGAGCCTCAATTTCCAATGCAAGAATGCTTAAATAGGTGCTAAAATAATAAAAGTGCAAAGCTTTTCAAAATTTGCGATCGGAGCACTTGTGAACCATTGATGCTACGTCTAACGTTGCCTCCTGTCGTCAAGCTTCTGACTTAAAAAACTGGGTTTTTTACTTTAAGCAGCTCTCCAAGCTCTACGTTGGAGCTGGCCTTATGATCCTCTTAGACTTGAACATGTTGATTGTTTAGTCAAGGTGAAGAAGTGGATTGAACATAGAAACGTTATTGAATTCTTAAAAGGGTAAAATCCAGAGTTTGAAGGTAGAAGAGCTGCTATGTCTCACAAATCCACTTTTTCCACCTTAGATGAGGGTATATCAGCTATGACATAAGATGATCTTAGGAGAAATATGTTACCAGTTAGCATACAAACTTTATATCGTCCTACCAATGTAGTGATCGGAAGCTATATGGGACTAGGGAGTGTTTTAATTGTGGTGAAAAGGGGCATCTTAGCCAAGATTGTCGTGCTCCACGTAAGTATAGTTATAGAAGAGGAAGATGTGGTGACAGAGGTGGAAGAAGCTATATAGGTAGAGGTAACAGAGGAAGAGAGGTGTTGAAAATAGAGGTGATCATAAGGCCAATGTGGTAACCCTAGAAGAGTGGCCCTCAAGGAGTATAAATGACAACATACATAGCCAAGTTTGTTTGTTCCTCAAGTACATCAAATCAAGCACTTTTATTCATAGAAAGTTCTCATCCAAACTAGATTCTAGACATGTTATGGGTATGCGAGAGTTTATTGCTTCATATACACCATACCAACATACACGTAAAGAAACTATTACGCACTTCTGCCAGTGGAATATCCTCCCCTGTTACAGGAGAGGGTATATAGTGCAATGTACTCCTTCAATCACTTTATCTTTAGTATTATATGTACCTTCTTTTCTAGTGAAATTGGTTTTAGTTGTCTCTCTAATTGATAACATGGATTGTCGAGTCACCCTTGATCATGAGAACTATTCAATTCAGGGAGATAAACATGGAAGATCGTAAGATTTGTGTCAGGTATGATGGCCTTTGGTATTTGGACAGAAGAGAAACTAGTGAATCAATGTACCTTGCATTGCCTATTACTACAACTAGTGAGAAGGAGTCTAATGTATTACTTTTGAATTGTAGGTTAGGACATATATCTTTTGAAATTATGAGTGTGATGTTTCCAACTAAACTAAGTAAGGTTAACAAACACAAGATGATGTGTGATGTATGTGATTATGGAAAATATACGATAACATCATATGTAAGCAAGGCACTCTTAAGTGTGCATCTTTATGCAGATTCACTATGATGTGTGAATCTCCCTATAGGTCTCCATAAGTGGAATGAAGTACTTTGTCACATTCATTAACTGTTATTCTCGTATGACATGGATATATATATATATATCCTATGAAACATAAAATGAGGTATTTAAGTGCTTTCAGGATTTGTATGCATATATTAGAAACCAATTCAATGCCAATGTTAAATTTATTTGAACTAGTAATGAGAGAGAATATATGAACAATGAATTTAGTAACTTCCTCTTAGAGAAATAAATACTACACCAAACATTTGTGTTGATACTCCTCCACAAAATGGTGTGACTGAGAGGAAGAATCGTCATCTCCTAGAAGTATCTTGATCATTAATATTTATATGAATGTGTGTAATTACAGTAACTTATCTTATCAACTGCACACCATCAAGAATACTAGAGATGAAGACTCCATATGAAATATTATTTGGAAAGAATGAGTTCATTATTATTCCACCATAGGTGTTTGGATATACTTGCTTTGTTAGAGATCAATGATCCTCACTTGGAAAATTGGATGTGCGAGATGTGAAGTGCATATTTATAGGCTATTCATCTGGCCAAAAGGGATACAAGTGTAGGAATCCATTAGAGTGATGTACCTTTGTTAGTGTGTATGTTACCTTTAAAGAATATATTCCATTTTATGGAGAGAAGATAGATCTAAGATACTTATTTAGTGATCTTGATAATCCAATCAACGATGACAATAATAATAAAGAAGAAAGTGATGTATTGGATTCCAAGGAGGTTAAATAATCAATTTCAAAGGATTCGAGAGAAGTCAAGCAAGATCCAAGGTGGCATCAAGCTATGATGGAAGAATTAGAAGCTCTTCAGCAGAACAAAACATGAGAACCTGTAACATTTTCTAAAGGGAAGAAGGTGGTTAGTTGTAAATGGATGTATACGGTGAAGCAAAACTCAAATGGAAAGGTGAAGAGATACAAGGCAAGATTTGTGGCTACATGTTATAGCTAAAATTATGGAATTGATTATGATGAGACATTTTCATTAGTTGCAAAGATGAGTGTGGTGAAAACTTTAATCTCTTGTGCACCCAACTTTGATTAGCCCTTATACCAGTGAGATGTTAAAAATGCATTTTTACAAGGATATCTTTAGGAGGAGTTTTGTATGGATCAAAATTCCACCTAGCTTTATTACAACACAAACTATAGGGAAGGTATTAAAATTGAGGAAGTCATTATGTGGTCAAAAACAATCACCAAGGGCATGGTTGATCATTTTAGACATGCTATGTGTGGCGTGGGATATTGATAATGTAATAGAGATCATATTGTATTATGCCGACATAATGGGAGTCATATAACTATTATTGCAGTGTTCGAACAATGTGTGGATGATAAGATTATCATATGAGACGATTCTATGGAAATAACTCGCTTACAAGAAGACTTATGCAAGGAGTTTGAAGTCAAAGATTTGGGTAAATTAAAATAATTCCTATGTATTGAGATTGCAAGATCCCATAGAGGGATAATTCTTTCACAATAAAAGTAAGCATTAGATTTACTTAATTAGTGAGACAGGAATGATGAGTTGTTGATCAGCTTATACACCAATTGAGCAGAACCATAAGTTATGTGGTGATTTAGGGAATCTAGTGAATAAAGAGATATATCAAAGACTTGTAGGAAGACTGATATATTTATGTCACACAAGGCCATATATAGCTTATATTATGAGTGTAGTAAGTAGATATATGCATGACCCTTGAAGTGGTCATATGGATGTCATTTAATTATAGAATATTGAAATATGTGAATGGAAGCCCATGCAAAGGCTTAATATTCAATAAGATTGGTCACTAGATATAGAAGGATATTGTGATGCAGACTGGTTAGTTGCCTCGATGACAGAAGATCTACCTCGTGAGCAATTGTGTATTTGTTGTTGGTAATTTGGTGTCATGGAGGAGTAAGAAATAACAAGTGGTAACCCGGTCAATTGCTAAAATGGAATATATTAGCGATGTCAGTGAGTTTAAGTGAGTTAATATGGTTGAGAAATCTTTTTGTTGAATTGAAGTTATCAATGAACACTTCCATCAAGTTGTGGTATGATAATAAGTCAGCTATTAGTATTGCTAATAATCTAGTTCAACGTAATTGAATAAAACATGTGGGGATTGATCATTTCTTCATCAAGGAAATAATAGATAGAGGAGTCTTGAAGCTAGGGTTTGTGAAGTCTGGGGAACAAGTAGCTGATTGTTTGATAAAAAGTTTAGATGTTGGAAAGTGTATAACAAGGTGGGTATGATAGATATATCTATTGCCCATCTTGAGGAGGAGTGTTGCATTGAGTTGTGTGTATTGTATATATAAGTGAGTGTGGGCCAAGGTTCAAAAGAGGCTTACATACACATATGTTGAATTGTAAAGAGAAGAGACCTAGAGTATTCTAAAACAGAAAAAAAATCTCCAGATTCTACAAGATCCACAGCACCCAAGACAGCCAAGATTCTCTAAAGACGATATCAACGGGCAACAATGAGTAGAAACGAATTAAACCATAGGATCCAGCAGGAATTTGTCCATGAGATAGATGGACGTGATCTTGGACAGTTGATATTGGGTAGGAAGGTTTGTGATGTTTCTTTGGGTATATTTGGAAGAGTTTGAGAGTTGAAAAATATCTAGTGTGTATATATATCTAGCTGGTATTGGTAATAACCTACATAAATTGGTATTTTTTTAGTTTTTAAATTCTAGTCCATTTGCAGATTATGAAATTAATCCATTTCATAATTTTGAGCTAGAATCTAGACCGTTTAAAAAGACTACGATTCTAAGAGTAGATACAAATACCATAATCTCTTCCAAACAAGACATTTATACTTATGTATGTGTGTGTATATATATTTAGTGTTTCAGAATTCAGACACGCACCAACCCGTCTATCTTGCTGCCGTTGGATTTCCATCTTCCACAGAATTAAGCATATATTAGCAAGGCTGATCAATTGGGGGTACCGGGGTACATGCCACCATTTCGCAGCTTGCTTGCTTATATATACGTGCTTTTATTAGGAGGCTGTCAAATTTAAGCTCCAGGTCAACAAAAGCATATGCATATATAGGGAGGCGTTTTTTGGGGTGTTTGATCGAGCTTGGCCGGCCTGTCTGTCTGCCATTTTCACCTTCCTCTCTCTCTCTCTCTCTCTCTCTCTCCGTGTGTGTGCGTGTGTGTCCTGTCTGAAGGGGGAAGGAGAGGGAACTAGCTAGAGCTTGCCGTCGCCATCGCCGTCTTACGGTTGATTCTCCTCTTCATCCGTATGGCTGTGAGTGCTAGCTTCTTCCTTCCTTATGCCTGGTTATGGGTTCAAAATTGTGTGTTCTTGATTTGCTTGCCTCTTCTGTATGTTCTGGTTTGTTATTATTCCTTGCGTGCATAATTGCTGTCTCGCCTTTTTTCTGTGCTTGAATGTCGAGGTTGTTCATGGCGCAAATTATCTTGTCATAAGGATAATTTCTAGCCATACGCAGGGCCAGCCCGGGGGTGAGCGGGGTGGCCGCCCCAGGCCATTAAAACGCAGGAGACTCTGTCTGAGAGTGATTATTAACTATAGCATCATGTAAAATTTCAATGTTAGATCATGAGTTATCATATATCAGTACTCCATATGTTAGTTCTGAACGTATATTAGGTCATCTCCTTGCCTCATTCGTAAGTTTATTCTTTTGGTAATCAAACAACAACAATGACCTTAAATTGTGTCATAACTCATAATGAGCTTTTATTTTTTGTTTTGCTTCGGTCCATCAAAATGCCAGCGCCAATAACTTATCCGAAATTGTGTAGAATGAAAATTAATTAAGTAGGCAACATGATATATATATATATATATATGAGAGGACGATAAGTTATCATATATATTATATATAAATGTCTGAAAATTGTCTTATTGATCGAATGAATCTTTGAGAATTGGGGTTGGATACAGGCATTTTGATTTCTTGCCTTACACGTCGATGTTGGCCGTGATCCATATCTGTACATTCCTGACAGGATAAAATTAAGAGAGGAGACAACGACTGACGATTTCAAAGAGATTAATTTGCATCTCTTCGAAGATTATTCGTACATGCACATTTATGACAAGTCGAGAAGGAGTCTCTGAACAATCTTGATATATGATTATATTTTTATATAAATAGTGACAGTGCGATCATCTTGATTGAAAGCTAATTATTATTTGATTCTCTTGTTTACCAATTCGATCAACAGCTTCCAGAATATATACATTATTTAAAAATCACACGTACGTACGCAGTTTATTAGTTTTCTAGTGCATCTATCCCTTACCGACTGGCTTAATTCTCTTTTCTAATTTAATATTAATAAACGTAGACCAAGTCATCTAATGACTTTAATATTTCACTGAAATCTGTGATTATTACTTAATAAGTTTGTGTGATATTATTAATCTAAATTTGCCTGAACGTGTCCTTCACCTCTACCTAGCTTTCAAAATCAAGAGGGGCGGCCACTACACTGCACGTACATGATGGAAAAATTTGTCAATTTACTACTTAGACGTGCACTCTGATTATAATGTCACTTTTTAAGGCTGACATATAGGATCAGCTAAGTCAATAAAAATGGGTCCAAATGACAAATCGAAAAGTTTATTGTTTGAAGTGGTATTTTAGAAAACTTTTACACGATGATAGCAGATGCCGTAGCAATCCAATACGTACTGCAGATGAAAAGTTCACCTCTAATACACTATTGATATAATCTGTTCTCGGCTGATTAAGATTACAAAAAGTAAGATTGATCAATTATTTGGAAAAATAACATGAAACGCCGCCCTATACTTGGTACCCACTCTAGTTTGCTCTTCCATTTTTACGAGGGTCACTTTGCGCTCTGTTGATTATTTACAATATGTCGTTCTAAATCTCAGGATGATAACTTGCAAGTTCGACTGCGATGCAGTGCTAATAATCAATCTGCATCTGTTTAAAGATCAAATTGGTTTTTCTTTAGAGTAAAGTGTGCGACATCCCTAACACTTAATTGTTTGATTGTGTGTAATTTTCTTAATTAGGTTCCTGACATGAGAATTAAACATTCATGTCCCAATGTTGTGTGTTGTAAAAAAATATTCCTGATAACTGAATTATTTGATTGCGTAGCTTAGCTCTCTTCCTGACATTTTAAAATCTTTGCCCAAAGTTGTACATGTAACATGCGTGTATATATATTGTGCCGTTGACTGTATGCTGTAAGTTAATCTTTGACCACATACATATGCATCCTAGCACTGTTATGAAAGGAAATTTAGTAAAATTCTGCAAAGCCATGTGAAATTTTCTCTTGTCATATAAAAACAATAATTTGTTATTAATTGATTTCACTTCGATATAGGGCTGGACAAAAAACTCGTAGCTCGTTAATTCGCTCGGCTCGTGACTAGCTCGGCTCGTTCTATTTTCTAACGAGTTGAGCTGGTGTTTTAGCTCGTTAGTATAACGAGCAAGTTGGAGCTGGCTCGCGAGCTGCTCGCGAGCTTAACGAGCTCAGCACAAGTAGTTAAGTTAACCCATTAAAATAATAATAAAACACTATCTTAGAGTATGGACTCATTATTTTATAATTTATTTGTTAATATCAAGTTATTACTTGGTAACTTGCTATTATAAATTTATTATTATGGCCTATAGAATTTATCATATAAAAGTATATAGAATTTTTCGTATAAAAGTACGAAACAAATAACATGGGATTAATTTGATGTAATCATAGAAATAATGATTGAACTATGGATGATTAATTTTTGAAACCTTATGTATTCTATTTATTTTATATTTTGATGTTTGATATGTGATTATTAGAATATTTATTATTTAATCATATTTTAAATAGTTGGCTCGCGAGCTAAATGAGCTAGCTCGCGAGTTGGACCGAGCCGAGCCGAGCTGAGTTTTCTGCTTGTTATATTAACGAGCCAAGTGGAACTAGCTCGTTAACATAACGAGCTATAACGAGCCGAGCTATACGAGCCGAGCTGGCTCGTTATCCAGCCCTACTTTGATATCATATGTGTGGTCAAACAGTGACAGTTTAAGGTAATGTGTTGTGTTATCTGTAATTAAAAAAAATCGAAGCATTATATTCATGTTTGCTCAAGCTAGGCGCCCAAATTTTATGACATTTTTGTGACGAAATGAAATATATCTATAGTATTGCGCGCAAATGCATATCAGGGTTGTTACACTGTATATAGAAAATAAGTATCACTTTGTGCTTATTTACATGAAGTACCTATTTAATTATGGTCAATATATCATTCATATATATCATCATATCAATGCAAGTTATATTTTTTTTCTACATTTGATGCATATAGATTTTCAAATATAAGTATGTATATCCACATTTTAGTTATATTTCTTTAAATTCTTAATTGTGTGGGAAACTAAGATAAAATCGGTATTACCAATCAGTACATTCGTGTAATTTTATACAAATATCAAATAAACTTTAATCATCGATTTTTAAAATATTTAGATGATTATATACACAGAAATCCAATGTGTAGATCTGTCTACTATAGTTTTATAATGTTAAATACAGTTGACTAGATTTAAAGAATTAAGAATCAAAATTGTATTTTGAAAACCATATTAACATGTAACATAATATATATGTTTTTTAACCAAAGACAGTGGACAGCATGGCATGCTGAGCATGCAAAATTGGACCTATTTTCAATTAAAAAACTGAGAGAGGCAAGCATGGACACTCTTCTCAGACTACCGTGTACCACACATCACATGATCACAATCAACAAATTAAACCAAACTTTTTCCTTTTGTCACATTTTTCAAATGCCCATGACAAGAACGAATGCAAATTAAGCTTTTAATTTTGTGCACTTGCAGAAACGCACCAGCGTGCCCGAGTTCGGCAGCTGGGACGGCGACAATGTCGGGTACAAAGACTACTTCGATAAGGTGCGAGAGAACAAGGGAGCCACCGCGCCGCCGCTTCACCGACCGTCCAGCCCCAACGACCCCGCGGACAACCCCGGCTTGAGCGGTGGCGCCCCTCCGTCCAGGCCAGCGACCTCGAACGGCCACCGTGAATCGCAGAGGCGGCCGTCGCCGAACGGGCAGGACCGGCACTCCAGGAGTAACAGCAGCAACACGTCGTCGGACCCAGGCAGAGGTAACAAGAGCAAGTTCGCGCCGCCGCCGCAGTACCACCCGCGCCCGAGCACTCAGCACGGCTACGATCAACACGAGCATGGCCATGGCCACGGCCACCGCCACCCACCCCCTGCCGGTCATCAGCACGGCAGAGGCGGAGGCGGAAGCGGACGAAGCGCGCCGGTCCGGCAGGAGCCGAGGCACCAGCGGGTGGCACCGCGTGCGCGCTCCGCGTCGGCCTCGCCGCAGAACAACATCGCGCCGCAGAATCGACAGAGGCCATCAGCCATGCCCAAGTTCGGCGCCTGGGACGACCAGAACGGTGGCGCGGCGGCCATGGGCTTCACGGTGCAGTTCGACAACGTGAAGCGGAAGAGGGAGATGGCCAGGGGTGCTGGGCTGGCCGGCGGCTTCCCGGTTCGACGCGCCCCGTCGCCGGAGGCAGTCGTCGCGGCGGCGAGGCGGTCCCGGGACCCCTCCTTCATGTCAAAGGTACGTAGCTTTGACTTGCATCATTTTCGTGCTACCATCGTGTTGTTTTTTTTTTTGGTTTTCCGTGCTGAAAATTCTGCCACTTTTGTGATGAAACAATGCAGATGTTTGGGTGCTTTTCTGTCAGAAACTGAGTGGATTAAGAGATGCATGTGTGTATCAGAGTTTGACCTAGCAAGGTCATGTGAATTGGACTGGGCCCTGGTGATATCCCTACATGAACTGTGCTAACTGTGCTGTATCAGTCTTATTTTTTTCTTTATTATTTCCGATGGGTACTTGAGAGTTGGGATGCTGGCTTACTTTTATATGATAGGGTGTAGGCTAGTATGTATGTATAGTCTTCTTTCTCTATGCTTAATTTTACTTGAAATTTTTCACTTGATTATTTTCAGCTCACTTTAAAAAACTTAAAAAGGTAAAATACCAATAAAAATTATTAAAAAGTGGGGAGAAATATGTTGGGTTAAATCCCTCCACATAGAGCCTTATTTCTTACCTCATTTTGGCCAAGAATATAACTCTTCCAAGCTGTCAATTCATCTATTGATCAACAATTGTGATTGCTCCATTCTTGTGAGTCCAATGAAAACCTTCTCTTCTACTTAGAAGAGAGTGTGCAGCTAAAGAGAGCCACAAAAGAGAGCAGCCAAACTAGGAAACATAAGAGAAGAGAAGAGAGCGGAGAAGAAGAAGAGTGCATTTCATTCGATGGCTTCTACCCAGTCATCTTCAAGTCAGTGATTGAAGGCTCAAATGTGATCAGTTCGACACTAAATTAAAGTTGGTGAGTTTATTCTAAATTTATGGCACTTCAATTTGGTCTATTTAACTAAAGATTAGTTGAGCGAAGCACTAGATTTGAGTAAGGGTTAGTCAACAATAGTGACTACAGTTTTCAGCACAAGAAGTTTAGGTAGAATGTTAGTTTGAAGGAGTAAACGATGCATCCGATTGGACGGATCTTTTGATAGCTTAGAAGGAACTCATAAACCTTCATTTTTTATTAGTTTCGTGGTGTTTGCTTCTCTAATTTAATTTGGGAGATATTAGCTGAATACCGAAGGAACAAAACTTATATATGTTTCTCAACTTAGTCTTGTATACCTCTTATTTGTTATCATATGATTAGTACTATTGATGTCAAGTGTATTACTTGATGATATTACTGTATATATCATATACCTCTAAATGTTCTAAAAAAGACTCTATTTATACATATTATTGTAATAATAGTGGAAGCTTGAAGTTTATTTGGAGTCGACCTTTTGGTCCCATGGTTTACTCCTCTCATTAAGGAGGCTTTTCATGTAAATTATTGTGTCTCATATGCATGTGATTATTATTATGATACTGTTCATGTATATTAGTTGAAGTTATTTTTAAAGTTTACTAGGATGAGAGTTACTGTTTTGGTAAAATGATATTTTGTAATAATAGAGGTCAACAATCAAGTTGTTCAGAGTAGCAAGACCCACAGACATTACACACAGCTCGAAACGCAGTAAGAAATCGATCTGCACACTTCAGAAGGAGCTCTTTGCTACCAGCGAATTGAAGGTCGTTGTACAATTGCACCACACCAAACTCTCCTGTGAAAGGGCTGTTGAAGAAGTCAGATGTACACAGTTGTTGCAGAGTGGATAGATGGAAAAGATTTTGCTGGTCTCTTTTCTGTAGGTTATCCAACGTGAGGCAACTAGCTAGCCCTTGTTTGCCACATGGAGAAGGCGATTTTACATCCGTTAGGCTGCCTTGGTGCTGTAGTCGATCACACTGTTAAAACCAAAATGACATACTCACATAGCTTGAGGAAAAAGATAAACACTAGTTATTTCATATGGAGACAAACACAAACTTTGCTTGTATTGGCGTCACCCAGCGAGTATGCATGGCTGAACAGCAAACCAAAGAACATATCTTATCTTGGCTGCCTTCTCACATGGAGTATAGGAGGCTATAAGGGCATTCTCAACTCATAAACCATTTAGTAGTTTCTATACATGTCATGTTACTAAGAAACTACTCATAGAAACTCACTCTCACAATGCATGGTTTCTTGTCCCTATTTATCTTTCTCTCTTTTGCCCAATTATAAATAAGTGGGCCTCATCTATAGAAACTACTACACTCTCCCAATACATGTAGAATAATTTTTTCATCCTTGGTATTAGTAATAGAAATCATGTCTTGCATGAGAAACTATTTCCTCCACATTTCTCTTCTTTCCTCATTAACTCTTCTGCCACGTCAGATTTTTACTTATGTGGCAGTATATTTAATACTATAGAAATCATTCTAGTCACTGGGTTGGGATGCCCTAAAGCAGCAGCAGCCTGAGCAACCAAACTCTTGGCGCTTCATCGCCATGCATGCAGAAAACAGCCCACTTTAACCATCCTCTGCATGCATGCAGTAATTAGTTCACACCCCTCATCTTCTCCAGATGTAGCAAGGCACTAACTTGATGCACGCACATCAACTCAAACCACACAAACGCACGCACGCCATACACAAATATGACTTAATGTTTATTCTAACAATCTAATTGTGGATAGACCTGATTGTTGAGCATCTCTCAGTAACTTAAGACACAGTGAGCTCCCTTGCTTGTAAATGAATCTGAATCATCCAGCACCTCAAGCACATCCGTTAAGATTTGATTGGAATATTGTTGTACAATTGAAGAACTGTCTTTACAATGCAATAGTATTGAATGAAATCTTTTAAGAATTCTATTAAAATTTAATCAAACATATAAAGAAAAAACTCTGATGGTCTTTGAGATATAACATAGGTTTCTTTTGTTTATTCTGGGAAAAGATTACAGCTTTTGGTCCTTTGCTGGCAGGCAGAAATAGGGAACCTGATTTAAATTAGGAAGTAAATTATTTTTGAAAACACAAATGATGAACAAAAAAAGAAAAATAAATAGGTAAACTTGCCTCTTCAATATGTCCGTCCAATGCTTTAAGTGAACCTGCAAACAGTTATTTTTGAATTCATTGTTTTATGATTTTTGTATATATATATATATATTATTGACAATATGTTATTTATCATGCTGTCATGCAATTTGGTGTTATATGTCTTTTTTGCATGTGGTAGGTTGTCTATCAGTATCTGTCGTTAAAACTCAATTATTTTTAGACAAATCATCCGTTGACAAAGGTATACTCCATCGGTATAGAACTTTAACCACAAGCTTTGTCCCACACATATTTTATTTGGGTAAAAACCTTTTTTTGACGTTAAATAGTACTTTTACCAACATCTGTTTTGTTGATAAATCGATGTCATGGTGTAATGACTATGCCAAAATAAGCGAAAATGGAATATTGATTATTCTAAAGTTTCACCTAGTAGCCTTGCATAAATTCATAATGCAGAACAGTATCTGGTTCAGTGCTTGCAGCATTCAAAAACTTGGTCCTTCACGAGTGTCGTTGTCCACCGAGAATATTTACTGTAATTAAGCCAAAGCTTTAATATATCATTCCATGCAATCACTATAGGAAAAAATTAAATTCCATCGGCGAAAGTCGACAGAAGTTAGACCAAATATGAGGAAAGTTAGACCAAATATGACGAAAGTTAGCCTCTTTCATCAGCAATTAAAGTGCTAACTTTCGTCGGTTTCTAACTGACGGAAGATAACAGACGAAAGATACTTATCTTCTATTGGCTATATTAGGTGGATGAAAGTTCGTGGCTCGTGACAGTAATTTCTATCGGTTGACCATAGCCGAATCCCTCTCCTCCATGCGCACTCAGTTTGGACCCCTAACCAACCCCTCCTGGTCTCACTCGCGCCCTGATCGGGGGCGCCCCAACCAACTCATGGTTGAGGGGCCCTTGCCGCTAGCGCAATAAATAAGGGGGAGGGCTCAGGATGCAAAGCTGATCTTTGCACGCCCAAACTCCTCCCCTACATTCCCAGACCCGATCTACTCTTGCGCTAAGCGGCGGGAAGCCTCCCTCGCCGCACCTACGCTATGGCTTCGTCGTCATCGCCTCCGGCCGCCACCGGCAAAGGTACACACACCCCTTACTCTCCCTGTTTTAATCCACTAAGAATCTATGCCATGTCTTAGACCTAAGTGAACCCTGCTAGACCTAGCCTAGTGATCAACTTAGCCTAGCTCTATTTCTATCAATGGTATCAGAGCAGTACTAGAGGTAGGCTAGTTAGGGTTATTTCGGCGTCGGCCCTCTTGGACCGACGCCCTTTGTGGCTACCCTAAGCCCCTGCTGTAAGAACCCTAAGCACCCGCAAAGAACACAGATCCGTTGCACCCTTCGGGTAAGAACACTAAGAACATTAAGAGATTAAGAAACAGAACAAACAAAAAAATTCAGATCTGGGAGTTAGGGTTAGGGTTTAAACACTAACCCTAACCCTAGCTAAGAGGGAAGGCGGCCGACCACCACACCGCGCCGCCCCTTGGGCCGCCGCGCGTCGTGCCTTGGGCCGCTGCGCGCTGCGCCTTTCGTCGTCGTGCGCCGCACCTCGGGCCGCCGCCGAGCGCTGCGCCTCGGGTGGCCGCCGCCACCCTCGAGCGCTGCGCCTCGGGCGGCCGCCGCCACCTCGCGCGCCACGCCTCGGGCCGCCGCCGAGCGCTGCGCCTCGGGCAGCCGCCGCCGGCTCCGCTCCCGCACCTCGGGCTGGCTCCGCTCCCGCGCCTCGGGCTCCCTCACCGCGAGCTCGCCTCGCTCGCGCCGCCTTGCGCCGCTGGGTGGGCTCGCTCGGGTGGGAGGGGAGAAGAGATTTTTTTAGGTTTAGGGTTTCGGCCAGGGAGGGGAGCGCCTTATATACAGCCGAAATCAGCGCGTGGCCGTCAAACAAATCCGACAGCCAGATTTTGATGGACCAAAATAGGCCCAGGCGGGATGGAACAAGTGCGGTCCAGGCCCAGGTTGCAGGCGCGCGCGCGCGCAGCTTTCCTGGCCTGGGCCTAGGACTTCCACGGCCAACCAATTTCGCGTTATGGGCTGGACCATGACACTGTTTGGGCCGGATTTTGGTTTTCTATTTTCCAGAATTAAATAATTATTTTTTGTTTTAATTATTCTCTGGAAAATGAGAAAATTTCCCAAAAATCAGATAAAATTAAGTTTGATGCGAGAATAATTTTGTAAATTTCATCACATTCAGTAGTATTGTTCTGAATTTTATGAGAATTTTAGAGCATTCTTTTGATGTTTTCTGATTTTTATAAGACCAACGTCTTATTTAAATTAGAGAATAAAATTTTCTTTAAGTCATTAAAAATTCAGAATAATTTTTCTACTGTCTTCTTTATGCTGATTAAACATGTGCTATAATTTTTTAAGTCTTCCACTGTGCCACATGTTTAATCAAATATTAAGTTCATCCACTTTATTAAGTTTATGTTTTGTCGATTCAATTTGAACCAACGGTATAATTTAATTGACGGAACGAAATATTTATTTTAGTTATTTTGCATAGTAATTTTATCTCCTGACCAATGTTGGTGATAAAATCACTGTGTTTTGAGATGAATTGATTCTATTTCTGCCCAACGGTGATGTAGAATTAATTCCTATTTATTGAGTTTTCACACGCTGATTTGACCAACGTTAAATTAGCATGTCTCATTCATGCCTGTAATTAACCCCTTTTGACTATCAATTTTTATCAGGCAACTTACTCGCTCAAATGAACAATATTGAGAATCTCAGAGGGGACAACTATGGATCTTGGCGAGAGGGTCTGTTGATCGCTCTCGCCATCTTAGATGTGGATCTTTCCTTGCAGGAAGGATGCCCAGTTGAGCCTACTGAGTCAGTAATGCTTACTGGTGAGACAGCTGACGCATTTGCTGCGCGTCAGAAGGATTTTGCCCCTATAAGAATGAAGTATGACATTGCGTACAATAAGTGGAAGCACTCAAACAGAAAATGTTTGATGATCATTAAGAACTCCATTTTGGAGCCAATCAGGAGTTCAATCCTTGATTGTGAGACAGCCACTCAGTACCTGAAGAGGGTTGATGCTCAGTTTGCTGGTTCCTCAAAGGCTGCTTGCGCCTCCACAATTAAGAAGTTTATCAATGAGAAATACCGTGGTGGAGGCGTTAGAGACCACATCCTTAGAATGAGCAACTGGGCTGCTAAGCTGAAGACTATGGAGTGCGCAATGACATCTAATTTTATAGTTCATGTCATCATGAGCTCACTTAGCAAGGACTTTGAGCATTTCGTTATCAATTACAATTCTTTGCCAGAAGTTTGGACTTTTGACAAATTAGTGTCCAACTGCGTTCAGGAGGAAGAACGCATTAAGGAGGCTCGAGGTGGTGATTCAGTTCACCAGATTCAGGATAAGGGGAAAAAGACATTTACCCCTAAGAAAAATACTAAGACCTTTAAGAGGAAGGGAAAGGCGCCTAAGGACAATGATGTCCCTCAAGGCGTCTGCAGGCATTGTAAGAAGGAGGGACACCACATGAAGGACTGTGTGGATTTCCTCAAGTGGATGCACAAACACGGTAACGATGAAATTACTTGTATAGATGAATCCTTGTATTTAGATTATTCTACCAACACCTGGTGGATTGACTCAGGTGCAACTGTTCATGTTGCCAATTCTTTACAGGGATTCGCTACGACGAGAATTTTGGAAAGAAACGAAAGAACAATTAGAGTGGCGAATGGCATCGAAGCAGAAGTTGAAGCCATTGGAAATCTCCCTTTAGAATTTAAGAATGGCTTTGTAATTCTTTTGCGCGATGTACTCTATGTTCCTTCGATGCGCAGAAACTTGATTTCTGTTTCTTGTTTAGTTAATAATGGGTACGATTGTCATTTTGGCGACAGACAATGTTCTATTATTTATGATAATAAAGTTGTGGGTCTTGCCTTCGAGCATGACAAACTTTATCTTTTGTCCTTAAGTGATTCAGTAAATACTATTAGTGAGACAGTATCGTCTAGTAAAACAAATAAGCGTAAGAGAATTAGCGACATATCTTCGAAATTATGGCATTGTCGCCTAGGCCATATTTCGTGGGGGAGGATTGAACGTCTAGTTAAGGAGTCAATACTTCCGCCTTTAGAATTCGCAGACTTAGATCAATGCATAGATTGCATTAAAGGCAAATACGTCAAACAAATTAAGAAAGACGCAAAGCGAAGCACAAGAGTTTTAGAAATTATTCATACGGACATTTGCGGTCCTTTTCCTGTGACGTCTGTAGATGGTTATGATTCATTCATAACATTTACAGATAATTATTCGCGCTATGGTTATATTTATCCAATTAAAGAACGATCAGAAGCCTTGGATAAATTTAAGATATTTAAGGCTGAAGTAGAAAATCAGCATGATCTAAAGATTAAGATAGTGAGATCTGACTGTGGAGGGGAGTACTACGGTCGTCATACCCCGTATGGCCAAGTTCCTGGACCTTTTGCAAGGTTTCTACAGGAAAATGGTATAGTCGCCCAGTATTCTACACAGGGCGAACCACAGCAAAATGGAGTGGCAGAAAGGCGCAATCGCACCTTAATGGACATGGTAAGAAGCATGTTAAGTTATTCCACTCTACCAGTTGGTTTATGGATGGAGGCATTAGAAACCGCCATTCACATTCTTAATCGGGTTCCGAGTAAGTCGGTGCCCAAGACACCGTATGAGTTATGGACTGGGTGAGAACCCTCTCTAAATTATTTTAGAGTATGGGGATGTCCAGCTGAAGCTAAAGTTTTTAACCCAAATATTGGTAAGTTAGATCCTAAGACAGTGAGTTGTCATTTTATTGGCTACCCAGATAAGTCTAAGGGTTTCCGTTTCTATTGTCCTGGTAGACATACCAAGTTTGTAGAAATGAGACACGCAGTCTTTTTAGAAGACGCTATGATCAGGGAGAGCATGGTATTAAGAGAAATTAGCCTTGAAGAGAAGCGGGTCTGTGCACCCACTCCTATGATTCAAGAGCCAATTCTTCATATACCTGTGATAGCACCTATCTGTCCAGCACCTGAAGTTGGACCTTCATTAGCGACACATGTTGTTCATGAGGTACCTGTTATTCAGGAGCCTGTAGTTGCAGTTGTTGCTAATGGAGAACAAGAAGAACAACCCCCTGTTTTAGAAAATAATGTGCCAGTTGAGGAGGACATCATAGAAAATGATGTACCAATTCAAGAAGACATTAGAAATGATGTACCAATTCAAGAAGACATTAGAGATGATGATATCCCAGTTCAAGAGAACGTTAGGAGATCACAAAGAGTAAGAAGATCAGCTATTCCTGATGACTATGAGGTTTACATGAGTGAAGAAATTCAAATGGAGGGTGATCCCGCCTCTTTTGAAGAAGCTATGAGAGGTCCTCACTCTTCTAAGTGGCTTGAGGCCATGGAGGATGAGATGAGGTCCATGAGTACCAACAATGTCTGGAAATTAGAAGAAATTCCTAAAGGAGCCAAAACAGTAGGCTGCAAATGGGTCTACAAGGTCAAACGTGACTCCCAAGGGGATATTGAAAGATTTAAAGCCAGACTTGTTGCTAAAGGCTTCACTCAAAGAGAAGGAATAGACTATAATGAGACATTTTCTCCTGTCTCATCTAAGGATTCATTTAGAATCATTATGGCTTTAGTGGCACATTATGACTTAGAGCTACATCAGATGGATGTAAAGACGGCATTTCTCAACGGGGATCTAAATGAGAATGTCTATATGACACAACCCAAAGGTTTTGTCATAAAAGGGAAACAAAATTTGGGATGCCATTTAACTAAGTCCATTTATGGTCTTAAACAGGCCTCTAGGCAGTTGTATCTCAAATTTGATGAGACAATTAGAAAATTTGGGTTTAAGGAGAATGAAGAGGACAATTGCATTTATGCTAAGTTCAAGAATGGGAAATTTATTTTCCTAGTCTTGTATGTGGATGACATCCTACTGGCAAGTAGTGATGTTAATCTACTATTAGAGACTAAGAAGTTTTTGTCCTCTCATTTTGACATGAAGGATCTTGGAGAAGCTTCATATGTATTAGGAATTGAGATTCTTCGAGATAGAACTAAGGGGGTATTAGGATTATCACAGAAGGCATACTTAGAGAAAATACTGAGAAAATATAGTATGCACTACTGTAAGCCTTTGCCTGCTCCGATAGTCAAGGGTGATAAGTTTGGGAACTTTCAGTGTCCCAGGAACCAATATGAGATCGATCAAATGAAGTCGGTTCCATATGCTTCTGCTGTCGGAAGCCTAATGTATGCTCAAGTATGTACACGCTCTGACTTAGCTTTTGCCACCGGGATGCTTGGCAGATATCAGAAAAATCCAGGCATAGATCACTGGAAAGGAGTTAAGAAAGCCTTGCGATATGTGCAAGGCACAAAAGGCCTCATGCTAACATATGAGAGAACAAATAACCTTGAAATAGTAGGTTATTCAGACTCAGATTTTGCGGGATGTGTGGATACTGAGAAGTCCACATCAGGTTATATATTCACACTCGCAAAAGGAGCTGTGTCGTGGAAAAGCTCCAAGCAAACTGTGACGGCATCTTCCACGATGTATGCCGAGTTTGTAGCATGTTATGAGGCCACCGGACAGGCACTATGGTTTAAAAAGTTTATTCCCGGTTTAAGAGTGGTCGACAGCATTGAAAAACCACTTAAGTTATACTGCGACAATGAGCCAGTAGTATTATACTCCCATAACAACAAGAAGAGTGGTGCTGCCAAACACATCAATATTAAGTACTATGTTGTTAAGGAGAAAATCCAAGATCACACTATAAGTATAGAGCATATAAGTACCAAGCACATGCTTGCGGATCCGCTCACAAAAGGCTTGCCACCCAACTTGTTCAGAGAACACTTAACCGGTATGGGTTTAAAGGAAAGCCTATGATCATTGGATTTATAAGGGCCCAAAATAAGTTTAGAAACTATTTCAGAGTAGTGAAATGTGTTGTAGTTGTTGAGTCACATAGTACGTAACTGACTATCGTGATGCATCATGCTCTATGCATTGATCTACAATGAGATAGATGTAATGTTAAGTTAAGTTAAGAACTAAGTCGAGATCTAGGGGGAGAATGTTAGGATAAGATCTCGGAGGAGAAGGGGCCGAATCCCTCTCCTCCATGCGCGCTCAGTTCAGACCCCTAACCAACCCCTCCTGGTCTCACTCGCGCCCTGATCGGGGGCGCCCCAACCAACTCATGGTTGAGGGGCCCCTGCCGCTAGCGCAATAAATAAGGGGGAGGGCTCAGGATGCAAAGCTGATCTTTGCACGCCCAAACTCCTCCCCTACATTCCTAGACCCGATCTACTCTTGCGCTAAGTGGCGGGAAGCCTCCCTCGCCGCACCTAAGCTATGGCTTCGTCATCATCGCCTCCGGCCGCCACCAGCGAAGGTACACACACCCCTTACTCTCTCTGTTTTAATCCACTAAGAACCTATGTCATGTCTTAGACCTAAGTGAACCCTGCTAGACCTAGCCTAGTGATCAACTTAGCCTAGTTCTATTTCTATCACATATATCTTTTTTTCTTTTTTTTGCTCTTTTACACGATTACACCAATAGCAACGCTAAACTCATGTCCCCAAGCCTACTAATTATCAAAATGCATGTATGTCGACAAGAGTTTTCTCCCTCAGCTACATAAGCTTTAAGCTTTTGGGACATCTACTAAGAAAAGGAAATCACAAATAAGAAGATAGATCACTTGTCATACTTTAGCCCTATGCACCAGAATCTTCAAGATAATTTTATTTGCATCTCCTCCCCAACAAGCTCAAATATTTCATCAATTCTGAAAATAATGCAGTCATTGCTATTATCATTGGGCGGCAAAATTTAATTTCCTCCATTGTATACGTGGTATTCTAACATTAAGATTTGCAATGATAATTAGGATATTTTTCGGAGATCCCAGATGGTAAGAACACTAAGGCACAGTGGAGAAATATGTTTTACGCAACTTCATGTCAACATTAGCTAACCATAGATCATTGACACTCCTGTTGTTCTAGCCATTAACATGTCCTTATATATTGGACTCGCCTGGGTGATTTTTACATCATTGATGTTGCATAAATTGGCATCTCACTACTACAAATCATCACTGTAGTGGTGTTGGGCAAAACCACTGTAGTGGTTGCCGGTGCTGACGGCAGCACCAGTACCCGCCACTACTATTGGTAAAGTAGTAGCGGTCGGTGCTGACGTCATCCCGGAATGCCACTATTTTACCAATAGCAGTGGCAGCGCTGGTGCTGCCCGCCGCTGCTAAGCTGTCCGCCACTAAAGTATTGATAACATCACTGGCGACCGCCACTACTATTCTAACTATAAATGTGCAACTTCTTCCTCCCCGAGCTCTACCGGAGTTCGCATTTAATTTTGTCCGTACAATGGCGACAAAAATCTAGATAAAGAGGGGGAGGCTTTGTTTTCGTTTCTTTTGAAGGATTTCATTCTAGGAGGTAAATCCATGCCGAATCTCACATTTATTTTGTATTTAATCATGTATACAATGAGTTATTAGCGTTTTACTAATTTAGGGTTTGTGAATAGAAATTTTCAAATAATCTTCCATTTACAGTGTTTCCTTCTCCCAAATGAACAAATATGACCCTCCTCACAATTATTCATCACTTGTATATTGATTTACATCATTTTAATCTCTTTTTGAGAAACCAAGGGTTAGTTTCGGAGTCTGTGATGAGTAATTGACAGAGTTTACCCTCTGATTCGAAGGGGTCCCTCCAAAGGGGTTCGAAGGTTGTTTCACCGAAGGGTTCGCTGGGTCTGGTTGCTGTAGCTGTTGCAGCGGAGTGTGCCTGTCGGAGTGGTCTGACAGTACACGATGACTTGGTCGTACCAAAGGTCTCGGTACTTTGGGCGGTACACCAGAGTGTGTATCGAAGGTTGCTTACCCGGAGAGGTCTCCGGGGTACTGGATACACTTGTCTGTCTGTCTGTCTGTCTGTGGTGCGCAGGTGACTTCGGAGGCGACAGACAGTTCGTAACAAGTGAACCTGGGTCAAGCGGGAGGCTTGATGCTAGGGGAGCAGGGAGCTCCATCACGAAGGCTGCGAAGGGGTCGAGGTTGGACCTCGGGTCGAGGTGCGCCAGGAGAAGGCAGCAAGTGCGGAGTGTGGCTCCGGCTGAAGGTACTCCGAGACGAAGTCCTCGGAGGCGAGGCACTTTGAAGGAGACTCCGAATTGAGTGACTTCGGAGTATGGTGGACCAAGTCCTCAGCAATGAGGCAGGGCATTCTAAGTGTGCTTCGGAGGGAGGCACTCGAAGGTATACCCAACGAAGGACTCAGAAGTCGAGGTGCATCGAAGGCATGATCCGGGTGAGGATCGTCGAGGAGTGTGCTCGGGGAGAGACACTGCGACGAAGTGCTCATGGAATGCTTCATGCGGAGGCCTTGGACAAAGGAGGGACTTCGAAGGGTGGTACTCCGAAGGTGGGGCTTCGGAGTGAGGCTGGCTTCGGAGTGAAGCTGACTCCGGAGTGAAGTTGGCTCCGAAGTGAGTATGACTTGAGGTACTTCGGCCATGCATGGCTTCGGTACACGGACTGACGGACTTCGAGCTGGGAGAAGCTGCGAAGCCATGGTGGTCCACATCGAAGGTGTTGGTGCGAAGGCCCAAGGGCTTTGACGGCTTCGGCTCAAAACCGTCACTGTATCGAAGGCTGACTTCGGTGAAGCGAAGGCCATCAGACTCAAGGCTTCTCACCGAAGCTACCGCACCCCTCGCGTGTGAAGGGGGGCTTCAGAAGGGTCCAAAACTGCAAAGGCTGACAGTGTCTGCTCTGTAGAAGCTGGTGCTGTCCCCTCTGCGAAGCTGACAAAAGAAGCCTCCAAATAAAGTAGACTACCAGTTGTACCCCCTGTTCTGATGAGACAAAAACAGTGTAAACCCTAGGGGTAAAGTAGTCTATTCACAGGGCTGAATAGTGCCTATAAATAGTGGAGGATGGCTAGGTCACATCAACACTTTGAGCAGTCATTGTTGAGCTCCTATGCTAGCCACCACACACGTTGTATTCAGTCTGTGAGTTCTTTTTGTGTTCCCTGTTCAAGTAATGATTCTTTGATTCTGTTCTCATTTGTGCTTGAACTTGTATTCTGTGTTGCACTGCTTGCTTTGATTCCTCTGTACACCTTCTTCTTCCTGAGTGAAGTTGTGTTTTGAATCATCTGGAGAAGTGTGTGAGAAGTCTGTTTGTGAGTAGTGTGTGTTTTCAGTGTCTGTTCGCTCTGTGTAAACTGGAGGCTAGACCTCTCTGATTACTAGCGAAGCACTGTTTGACTTGAGTCGAAGCTTGTTTTCTTCCCGTGTCAAAGTCCTCGGTGAAGTCTGTTCTGTGTGCATTTAGACCTTCGAAGTACGAATCCCAACACCAGTTGCTGTTGCTGAGTATTTGGTCGAAGTCTACAGAGGGAAGTCTGCTCTTGCGAAGGGTGAAGTGTGAAGCCTGCTTGAAGGCACCTAGTGTGCTGAGCCTGCACTAACTTAGCAGAGCTGATCGAAGTCCTCAGAGGGAAGTCCGCTCTTGCGAAGGGTGAAGTGCGAAGCCTGCTCGAAGGCACCCTATGTGTGGAGCCTGCACTGACTTAGCAGAGCTGAATTTTCAGGATTGTGGGTGGAGCGAAGTCTTCTTGGCTTTGAACTTTTTCACCTTGTGAAGCCTGTTTTCGGAGCTGTAAAATACCTTCGAACCAGAACTTCGAAGGGTGTGTTCGAAGCCTGTTCCGCAGAAGACAAAATTAAAACAGAAGGCTATTTTTAGTCTGAAATTTTAAAAGCTCTCATTCACCCCCCTTCTAGTCGCCGTTTCTGGTCCAACAATTGGTATCAGAGCGGGTTAAGATCACCAGTTGACCTTAACCGGTTTTGTGATCTGTTGGCGACATGGACAGAGTTAGTAAAATTCCTCTGTTCGATGGGACAGATTTTGCATACTGGAAGGTGCGCATGGAGGCTTACTTGTTAAGCCAAGGAAATGCAATTTGGGAGATTGTGGACTCACAATACTCCATCCCTAAAACTCGCACCTCTCAAACAAAGAAGGATCAGTATAATGCCAACTCCAAGGCAAGAAATATATTATTCATTAGTTTGAGTAGAAGTGAGTTTGATAGGGTGCAGCACCTTAGGACAACTAGGGAGATTTGGACTACACTCACTATTTTTCATGAGGGCTCTACACAGATTAAGGCCAGGCACCAAAGCACATACAATCAATAGTATCAGCTGTTTGTGCAGGCACCTGGTGAATCTATAGATGCCATGTTTTCTCGCTTCGATGCAATAGTGAGTAACTTGCGGTCCAACGGGACGCTTGCTTACAATGGTCATGATAGGGCTATCAAGCTTTTCTATGCTCTTGATCGTAGCATATAGGAAGTGAAGATATCTAGCATTGAGGAGTCCGCAGGTTATGACACATTGACCTGTGATGAGCTCTTCAGCAAGCTGAAGTCCACAGAGATTGTCAAGGCATCTCTTGCAGTGCATAGGAACTCCTTGCCACAGCCATTGGCACTGGTTTTCCAGCACTAGCCGTGGCACTACTGCAGAACCAAGCACATTAGGCACTTGTGTTTTTGCAGATGGTTTTGCTTTGTCCTCCCTAGTCTCCGTCACTAAGGAGCTGGTGGATACTCTGGATGATGATGAGCTTGCTCTCATTGACAGAAAGTTCACCCATTTTCATCATGAGAGACGGGATCAGAGGAGAGGTGGTTTTAGTGGTTGATTTGAGTGTGGTGACACTTCTCACATCAAGGCCAATTGCCCCAAACTCAAGAAGAGAGATGAGAGTGAGCGCCCCAGATACCACAAAAAGGAGAGGAAACCCTTTGTGAAGGGCAAGCGCGGCAAGGTGGCTAAGAGGGTAGCCAAAGCCACTTCCAGAGCCTTTGTTGCTGCTCTCAGCGACATCGACACTTCCTATACTGAGGAGTTGAGCTCTGATGAGGAGGAGGAGTCCCCAAGAAAGGAGGAGAAGAAGGACAAGAAGGGACGAGATTTCACCGGCCTTTGCTTTATGGCCGACAGCGATCACAGCGGCGATGAGCTTGACTCATATGAGGTACCACTATCCTATGACCAGCTTTCAATTAAACTAGATGAACTGAATGAAGTAGTTCTTGGTCAAGATAGGTTACTTGTGCAAGCCACAAGAGATAGAAAAGACCTTAGACTTAGGCTAGAATCTGTTTCTACTGATTATGCCATGCTTAAGTCTAGGGTTAATGATGCTGAATGTGAATCTTGCATTGTTGTCATGGGTGAGCTTGCTCAGTTGCGCTCTGTGCATGCTCAAATTCTTTCTGAGCTTGAGACTGCCTAGAAGTAGCTTTTGATGCTGGATTCTAGTCCTCATGATATAATTGAATGCATGAACTACCCCTTATTACGTGAGAGCATTGATTTACGTGATAAGCATGTTCAGGATTTAGAGGCTAGATTGGAGAGGGCCGGTAGTTCTAAGGATGTGCAACCTGGGTGTGACACTTGCATAACCCTAAGGACCAGCTAGGCACTGGTAGAGAGCGAGCTGAGAACCTCATGACTGAAAATGAATATATTCTTTATGTTGTTAACAAATGCACTGAGGGAAAGGGTAGTATGGACTTGCTCTTGGCCAAAACCAAGATGTGTGCTGACAGAGTAGGGTTAGCTCTAGGATTGGGTTTTGAGAGGATTCCTTCAGACAGTGAGAACAAAACTGTTTTTACCTCACCCACTACCTTAGAGAAAGAGAGAGCTCTGTTAGACACCCCATCAGCCAAAAAGCCTACCCGAACTCCAAAGAAAACCACTCCTTCTTCAAAGAAATTCCTCCCAAGAAAACCACTCAGCAAAAGCCCAAGGAGCCTGTGAGGATTGCTTCTATGACCCATGAGAATGCCCCTAGGAGAGTTTTTCATTATTCCTACTGTCAGAGGGCGGGTCACTTGGTTGGGTTCTGTTTTCGTCGCATCAAGGATGAGCGACGCTCTCAGGCGATGAGTTTCCAGGACATGCATTACCCATCTTGAGGTATGCATGAGTCTGAGTTGTACTCACGTCCTGTTTTCGAGGCTCCTCGTACTTCTCAGAGAGGTTTTGCTCCTAGAGGTGTTCACCATGTTCCATATGGTGGTAGACCCCGGGCGAGTAGCTTTGTACCTCGTCAGAGTAGGAGACCTCGTCATGCTTTTAGATCTCAGCATGTAGGTAGACCTCGCCCTTTGCATCATTCTGATTATCCTGTTCGTAGACAGTCTACTTTTATTGTGCCTACTACTCGTATCACTCAGTGCTGGATGCCTCGTCATATATTCACTCACCCCAGCACTGAGCGATCGAGATTTTCTTATCATGTGTAGGCACCGGACGGAGGCTTGGAGGGCACATGGATCATTGACTCTGGTTGTTCGCGCCATATGACTGAAGATGTAGCATGGTTCTTGTCACGCCCCAATTTAATAAATCAGGACCTTTATTGAAATTCCATAGAAAATCAATAAACCAAGACGTTCATCATGCGACCACGTACAAATACGAGCAATCATTCACGGTTCGTAGACCGTATTAGTACAAAAGTGAATAAAGATGAAGAGAAACTAATAAATCAAAGGGTCCTAGATGAACGTCTTCTACCAGTCTCGCCTTGACTGGGTCACTACTCCAGACCTTCATCCTCCTCGTAGTAGACGGGCTCTGGTGGTGTAAGTCAACGGGGGTAAGTACAAACGTACTCAGCAAGCCACCGAATGCAAATATAATGCAGAGTAATAACAAGGGAGATAATGGCTAATTTTGCGGAAAAGCATAATTGTAAAGCATTAAATGTGATCAATTTATTAGTACTGAAATGTAAACATGTGTATGCATCATCATCTTCTAACTCGAGGGGTACAGTCAGCCCCACCTCGCTCAACAGTCCTTACATGCCATGAATAACTCAACCAATCAAACAATTGTAAACTAACTGCGAGTAGTCACATAACCCGCCCTTGACCGTGAGCTCGGCTTTTCGAAAAGATTGAATAATCTGATCAAAGATGTACCACTGTACCCACAAGGCACACACTCATCACTTACACCAAAGTGTAACGAGATGACTCATACCACGGGAACTCGTGCCAAAACCTTCCATATGGTCCTCCTCGACCCAACAGCACCCTCTTATGGGTTTCATATGGTGTCCCGACGCGTCGAGCCTCACCATACCCCCCTTGAGCCACGTCGGTACAAGTCACCCGCAGGTTGCCCCTTGCCCCCTCCACTATGATGCATCCAGTCGGATTGTTCCATACTTTTAGTTAGGACTTACCCATTAGACTTGTGGTTGGTACAGAAGTCCTTTGCAACAGATCCCGCAGACCGGTCCTTATAGTGCCCTGGGTGTGACCAACCAATGCCCTAGCTTGCACCCGGAACCCACCATACTTATAACATAGCCAACTCCAATAGAGTCCAGAGACGAGAATAAGGGGGATATTTATATAACAGAATCTAACTATCTATGACTCATTCTTTTTATCCTATAGCATTTGTGTCGATACATTGGACACTAGCTAATATGATATTTGTAGAGTGACAAGGAGTGTTGGCTCAATAAGCATGGCTTGGGTTTGCACACAAGGACGGGGATCTAATAAATATAAGTGTAGGGCTTGATATTTGACTAATGCAATAATAATCCTATGAGTTATAGCAATAATTTATTAAAACAGGGGCTCAGTGATGATCAAAATGGGGGTTGTGACTTGCCTTGATCAGCAAAGGGTGAAGGTGGAACCTCGGGGAAAAACTCCGGCTCCTCGACGAACTCGTAGTCTTCTCGATACGGAAAAAGTAAACAATACATTCAATAAACAGACAAAACATCACCAAACAATAAACATACAAGTTTATGGGTTTTAATATGTGAAATAAGGTTTTATTATTCTGAAGTTTGGTGAAAAACATTAAAGATTAGATTTTAAGGCTTTTCCCAATTTATTTTATGAATTAATAATTTTTTCCCTAAGGGGTTTTTATTCATTTAATTAATAAGATTATTTTGGGCTAATAGTAGCATACTGTTTTTATGGCATTAATGTGTAGAGAATAAAATGTTGAATTTAATAAAACTTGAATGGTGAAATTTGGAGTTAAAATGAGCAAGTTATGAATTTTCAAAGTTTAAATCAATTTCTGGAATTTTATTTAAACAGGAAATAGGTTTTGGTCCACGGTGAGCCAGGCCCACGGTGGACAGGCGCACTGTGCGCGTGAACCGGATCAACCAGGACCGTCGGATCTAGATCCAGCGATCGGGCGCGAGGCGGGATGGTTTAAGTGAAAACAGACGGCCACGATTAAATCATACCGAAATGGTACGCGTGGACGCACGAGATTGCTTCGAGGGTTTAAGTGGCGATCGACAGCCGAGAGGCCTCGACGCCATTTTTACCAGATCAAGGGCCAGGATTAGATCCTGGAGGGACTTAATCTGGGCCCTTCGATCGGGATCGCACGGCTAGAGTGTCGTCGGCACGGCACGGGCGTAAAGGGGCACGTACCCCCCTTCGTCTCCGGCAACGGCGGCCTCGGGTGCGCGGCGATGGCGGCGGCGGGGGCCTACAGGCCTAGATCTCACCGGAAATGGAGAGAGGAGAAGATGGCGGTCACGATGGTACCTTCGACGGCGAGCGGTGAACGGCGACCGGTGACGGGGGTAGACGGAGGAGGGTCTTTGGGTGCTCGACGGCGACTTCGATCCGACAGTTCCACGGCCAACCGAGGGGTGGCCGAGGATGGGCGGGCTCCGGCGGTCTCGACGGTAGCGACGGTGAGGGTAGAGGAGGTCCGAGGCGGCGGCGAGTGGTGGCCGGAGGTGAAGGAGGAGAGGAGACCGAAAAATGGAGCAGGGCGCTCTGGTTTTCTTTGGCTCAGGCTACGGCGGTGTGAGCAGTGGGCGGCGACTAGGAGGGGTATTTATAGGGGTCGCCGGTGTCGAGGATGGAAGGTTAAACCGAGCGTATGACATCAATGGTTTCACATTTGAGAAACCAAGGGTTGGTTTCGGTGTTTTGTGATGAGTGATTGACAGGATTTTTACCCTCTGTTTGAAGGGCACCTCCGAAGGGGGTTCGGAGGTTAGACCTCCGAATGTTGTTCGGAGGTGATACCTCTGAAGGGAGTTCGGAGGTGGTTTCACCGAAGGGTGTTCGGTGTTTGCTTGCTGCAGCTGTGCAGCGGAGTGTGCTCGTTGGAGGGATCCGACAGTACGCGATGATTGGGATCGTACCGAAGGGTTCGGTACTTTGGGCGGTACACCGGAGTGTGTGCCGGAGGTTGCTAACCCGAAGAGGTCTCCGGAGTACTGGATACACTTGTCTGCTTGTCGGTGGTGCGCAGGGACTTCGGAGGCGACGGACAAGGTTCGCAGCGGGTGAACCTGGGTCAAGCGGGAGGCTTGATGCCAGGGGAGCGGGGAGCTCCGTCACGGTGGCTGCGAAGGTGGTCCGGGTCGGTCCTCGGGTCGAGACGTGCCAGGTGAAGGCACAGAGTGCGGAGCGTGGCTCCGGCTGAAGGTGCTCCGAGACAAAGTCCTCGGAGGTGAGGCACTTTGAAGGTACTCCGAATGGAGTGACTTCGGAGTTGGTTGGAACAAGTCCTCTGAGGAGGCAAGGTGTTCGAAGTGTGCTCCGAAGGGAGACACTCGAAGGTACCCGACGAAGGTCTCAGAAGTCAAGGCGCATCGAAGGCATGGTCCGGGTGAGGCTCGTCGAGGAGTGTGCTCAGGGAGAGGCACTGCGACGAAGGGCTCATGGAATGCTTCATGCGGAGGCCTTGGACGAAGGAGGGACTTCGAAGGGTGGTACTCCGAAGGTGGGGCTTCGGAGGGTGGAAGGCTTCGGAGCAAGGCTAGCTCCGGAGCAAGGTTGACTTGAGGTACTTCGGCCTGCATGGCTTCGGTACACGGACTGACGGAGTTCGAGCTGGGTGTAGCTGCGAAGCCGTGGTGGTCCACTCCGGAGGTGTTGGTGCGAAGACCCAAGGGCTTTGACGGCTTCGGCTCGAAACCGTCACTGTATCGGAGGCCATCTTCGGCGAAGCGAAGGCCAACAGGCTCAAGGCTTCTCGCCGAAGCTACCGCACCCTCGCGTGCGAAGGGAGGATTCCAGAAGGTCAAAGACTGCAAAGGCTGACACTGTCTGTTCTGTAAAAGGCTGACACTGTCCCCTCTGCAAAGCTGACAGAGAAGCCTCCAGAATAAAGGTGGACTACCTTTTGTACCCCTTAGTTCTGTAGAGTCAAATCCTTTGTAAACCCTAGGGGTAAAGTAGTCATTTCCTTTGGGTGAACTGTGGGCTATAAATATGGGGCTCGGTAGGTAACATTTAACACTTTGAGCATTTACTGTTGAGCTCCTGTAGACACATACCTCGCTGTATTCATCCAGAGTTCAATTCATTTTGTGTTCCTTGTTCAAGCGGCGAAGCCCTGCTTCTTGTGCTTTTTGCTTGAGCTCGCGTTACATACCTCGCCTGTTGTAGTGCACCGAAGCCTGTTGAGGCGAAGGTTGTTTTTGTGCGAAGTGTGTTTTGTCAGTGTGCGCTCGCTCTGTGTAACAGGAGGCGAGACCTCGCTGCTTACTAGCGAAGCCCTGATCGAGGCCCGTTTTGCTTCTTGTAACGAAGCCCTTAGTGTAGTCCACTTGTGTGCGTGTAGACCTTCGTGTACGAAGCCCAGCACCAGTTGCTGCTGCCAAGTACTTGGTCGAAGTCCTCAGAGGGCTGTCCACTCTTGCGAAGGGTGAAGTGGGAAGCCTGCTCGAAGCACCCCGTGTGCGGAGCCTGCACTGACTTAGCAGAGTAGATTTCCGAGGGTTGTAAGTGGTGCAAAGTCTTCTTGGCTTCGAACTTTTGCTCCTGCGAAGCCTGTGTTCTGAGCTGTCGAAGTGCCTCCGAACCAGACCTTCGAAGGTAGTGTTCGAAGCCTGTTCCGCAGAAGACAGAACTGAACTGAAGGCTAAGTTTTTAGCCCGAAATTTTAAAAGCTCCCATTCACTCCCCCTCTGGTCGCCGTTTCCGGTCCAACAATTGGTATCAGAGCAGGTTAAGATCACCAGTTGACCTTAACCGGTTTTGTGATCTGTTGGCGACATGGATAGAGGCAGTAAAATTCCTCTGTTCGATGGGACAGACTTTGCATACTGGAAGGTGCACATGGAGGCTTACTTGTTAAGCCAAGGAAATGCAATTTGGGAGATTGTGGACTCACAATACTCCATCCCTGAGACTCGCACCTCTCAGACTGAGAAGGATCAGTATAATGCCAATTCCAAGGCAAGAAATATATTGTTTATCGGTTTGATTAGAAGTGAGTTCGATAGGGTGCAGCACCTTAGGACTGCTAGGGAGATTTGGACAACGCTCACTGTCTTTCATGAGGGCTCTACTCAGATCAAGGCCAGGCGCCAAAGCACCTACAATCAACAGTATCAGCTGTTTGTGCAGGCACCTGGTGAATCTATAGATGCCATGTTTTCTCGCTTTGACGCGATAGTGAGTAACTTGCGATCCAACGGGACTCTTGCTTACATTGATCATGATAGGGCTATCAAGCTTCTCTATGCTCTTGACCGTAGCATATGGGAAGTAAAGATATCCAGCATTGAGGAGTCCACAGGTTATGACACATTGACCTGTGATGAACTCTTTAGCAAGCTGAAGTCCATAGAGATTGCCAAGGCATCTCTTGCAGTGCACATAAGCTCTTTGCCACAGCCATTGGCATTGGTTTCTAGCACTAGCCGTGGCACCACTGCAGAACCAAGCACATCTGGTACTTGTGTTTTTGTAGATGGTTTTGCTTTGTCCTCTCTGGTCTCTGTCACAAAGGAGCAGGTGGACACTCTAGCTGATGATGAGCTTGCTCTCATTGCCCGAAGGTTCACCCGTTTTCATCATGAGAGACGGGATCAGAGGAGAAATGGTTTTGCTGGTTGTTTTGAATGCGGTGACACTTCTCACATCAAGGCTAATTGCCCTAAGCTCAAAAAGAGAGATGAGAGTGAGCGCCCCAAATACCACAAAAAGGAGAGGAAGCCTTTTGTGTAGGGCAAGCGCGGCAAGATGGCTAAGAAAGTAGCCAAGGCCGCTTCTAGAGCCTTTGTTGCTGCTCTCAGCGACATTGACACGTCCTCAACTGAGGAGTCAAGATCTGAGGAGGAGGAGTCCCCAAGGAAGGAGGACAAGAAGGACAAGAAGGGACGAGACTTCACCGGCCTTTGCTTCATGGCCGACAGCGATCACAACTGCGTTGAGCTTGACTCATCTGAGGTAAACCTATCATCTGACCAGCTACTAATTAAATTAGATGAGCTGAATGAAGTAGTGCTTGGTCAAGATAGATTACTTGTGCAAGCCGCTAGAGAAAGAAAAGACCTTAGACTTAGGCTAGAACATGTTTCTACTGAATATGCCATGCTTAAGTCTAAGTTTAATGATGCTGAATGTGAGTCCTGTTCTGTTGTCATGAGTGAGCTTGCTCAGTTGCGTTCTGTTCATGCTCAAACTCTTTCTGAGCTTGAGACTGCACAGAAGCAGCTTTTGGAGGTAGATTCTAGACCTCATGATGTTATTGATTGCATGAACTGCTCTTTATTACGCGAAAGCATTAATTTACGTGATAAGCATGTTCATGATTTAGAGGCTAGATTGGAGAGGGCCGGTAGTTCTAAGGATGTGCAGCCTGTGTGTGACACTTGCATCACCCTTAAGGACCAGCTAGGCACTATCAGAGAGCGAGCTGAAAACCTCATGTCTGAAAATGAATACCTCCTTTCCGTGGTTAACAATGCACTGAGGGAAAGGGTAGGATGGATTTGCTCTTGGCCAAGACCAAGTTGTGTGCTGACAGAGCAGGGGTAGCTCTAGGTTTGGGTTTTGAGAGGATACCTTCAGACAGTAAGACCAAAATTGTTTTCACCTCTCCCACTACCCTAGAGAAAGAGAGAGCTCTGTTAGACACCCCACCAGCCAAAAAGCCTACCCATCCACCAAAGAAAACCACTCCTCCTGCCAAGAAAAATCCTCCCAAGAAAACCACTCAGAGAAAACCCAAGGAGCTTGTGAGAGTTGCTCCTATGACCCATGAGAGTGCCCCCAGGAGAGTTTTTCACTATTCCTACTGTCAGCGGGCGGGTCATTTGGTTGGTTTCTGTTTTCATCGCATCAAGGATGAGCGACGCTCTCAGGCGATGAGTTACCAGGACATGCACTACCCATCTTTAGGTATGCATGAGTCTGAGTTTTACTATCGTCCTGCTTTTGAGGCTCCTCGTGCTTCTCGGAGAGGTTTTGCTCCTCGAGGTCTTCACCATGTTCCATATGGTGGTAGACCTCGGGCTAGCAGATTTGTACCTCATCAGAGTAGGAGACCTCCACATGTTGTTCGTTCACAGCATGTAGGTAGACCTCGCACTTTGCATCATTCTGATTATTATGTGCGTAGACCGTCTGCTTTTACTGTGCCTACTACTCGTGTCACTCAGTGCTGGATGCCTCGTCATTATTTCACTCACCCCAGCACTGAGCGATCAAGACATTCTTATCGTGTGTAGGCGACAGATCGAGGCTTGGAGGGCACGTGGATCATGGATTCCGGTTGTTCACGCCACATGACCGAAGATGCAGCTTGGTTCTCCAGCCTCACCACAACCAAGCAAAGGGAACATATCACCTTCGGAAACAATCGAAGGAGTAGAGTGAAAGGTAAAGGTGTGGTAAGAATTAACTCGAACTTCACTCTCAAAGATGTTGCTTTGGTTGAAAACCTGGGATACAATTTGTTGTCTGTATCTCAGTTGCTTGATGAAGGCTTCGAAGTGCGATTTCATCGCGATGCTTCGCAAGTACTCAATTCTGATGGCGTTGTGGTGTGTAAGATCTTTAGAGTTGGGAGAGTTTTGGAGCTGATTTTTCAGAATCATCTGGTTCTTCTCACTGCCTTGTTGCACATTCGACATCTGAGCTTTGGAAGTGGCATAGGAGACTAGGGTATATGAGCTTTGAGTTGCTCGCTCGTCTGAGCGCCCTAGGTCTGATCCGAGGATTGCCCAAGCTCAAGTTTGAGAAGAATTTAGTTTGCGCTCCTTGTCGACATGGAAAAATGATTGCCGCTTCGCATTCGCCAGTCACCACAGTGATGACTGAACAGCCCGGAGAACTTCTCCACATGGACACTGTAGGTCCTTCTCGGGTTAGTTCTTTAGGCGGCAAGTGGTATGTTTTAGTTATTGTCGACGATTTCTCTCGCTACTCTTGGGTCTTCTTCTTGCCAGCAAGGATGAAGTGTTTTCACACTTTCGGAGCTTGGCTTTGAGACTTTTCACTGAACTCCCTGGTGCATTGAAATTCATTCGAAGTGATAATGGCACCGAGTTCAAAAACAGTTTCTTTGTTGACTTTTGCATGGAGCATGGCATAGAACATCAATTCTCTGCTCCGCGGGTTCCTCAACAGAACGATGTTGTTGAGAGGAAGAACCGCACTTTGGTTGAGATGGCTAGGACGATGCTGGATGAGCATAGGACTCCTAGAAAATTCTGGGCTGAGGCCATGAACACTGCATGTTACATCTCAAACCGTATCTTCTTGCGCTCAATTTTAAATTTGACATCTTATGAGCTGCGTTTTGGGAGACAGCCCAAGGTTACTCATCTTCGAGTTTTTGGCTGTCGCTGCTTTATCCTAAAACGTGGTAACTTGGATAAATTTGAGTCGCGCTCTTCTGACGGGATCTTTTTGGGTTATACTACTCATGGTCATTCTTATCGTGTTTATAACTTGGAAACTAACACTGTCATCGAGTCATGTGATGTGACCTTTGATGAATCAACCCCCGCTGTTAGTTCTGCTTTTGAACAGGCAAATGAACACGACATGGAACAGACCTTATTCGAAGAAGAAGATCCCGGAGAATTCGAGGATGAACCCCTACTACCCTCGACATCAACCCCTGAAGCTGACCCCGCTTCAACTACTTCGACACGAGGTCCCGAAGCGACTACCTCAACATCGGTCATCTTGGACCACTTCAACGCACAAGTTGAGGGGGAGACTGCATCTCGCCGCGAGGCTCCACATCATGTTCAAAGGATGCACCCTCCCGAGCAGATCATTGGTGAGCTTGATCAAAGGGTAACTCGTTCACATGCCCATTTCACTAATGCTGCTTTTGTTGCTTCTTTCGAGCCCTTAGATGTTAGTCATGCACTTTCCGATTCTAGTTGGATCAATGCCATGCATGAGGAACTTGAAAATTTTGAGAGAAACCAAGTCTGGACTTTAGTTGATCCTCCACCAAATGTTCATTCATTGGAACAAAATGGATTTTCAAAAATAAACAAGGGGAGGATGGGACAATTGTTAGAAACAAGGCTAGACTTGTAGCTCAGGGCTTTTCTCAACTAGAAGGGATTGATTTTACTGAAACTTTTGCACCTGTTGCTCGCCTTGAGGCCATTAGGATTTTGCTTGCCTTTGCGACATCCCGGGGATTCAAACTCTATCAAATGGATGTCAAAAGTGCTTTTCTTAATGGCTTCATAGGTGAAGATGTTTATGTAAAACAACCCCCTGGTTTTGAAAACCCCAAGTACCCACATAAAGTCCTTAAACTTCATAAGGCTCTTTATGGACTCAAGCAGGCCCCTCGAGCTTGGTATGATAGACTTAAGTCTTTTCTGCTTGAGCGAGGGTATTTGATGGGCTCTGTTGATAAAACGTTGTTTACTCTCAAGCATGGCAAAGATTTCCTCCTAGTGCAGATTTATGTGGATGATATCATCTTTGGTGGCTCTTCTCATGCTTTGGTTGCCGAGTTTGCAGATACCATGAGCAGGGAGTTTGAAATGTCAATGATGGGTGAACTCACCTTTTTCCTTGGTTTGCAAATCAAGCAAAGCAAACAAGGTACTTTTGTCCACCAGACAAAGTACACCAAGGACCTGCTCAAGAAGTTCGACATGTCCGATGCGAAGCCCCTCGCCACTCCAATGGCTACATCTGTAGCATTGGACCCTGACGAAGATGGAGAAGCCGTAGATCAGAAGGAGTTCCGAAGCATGATCGGCTCCCTCCTCTACTTGACTGCCACGAGGCCAGACATACACTTCGCAGTGTGTCTGTGCGCTCGTTTTCAGGCTTCACCACGAGCTTCGCACCGCCAAGCGGTTAAGCGCATCCTAAGGTATCTCAAACACACCCTTGAATTTGGCATATGGTATTCAGCGTCTTCATCTTTATGTCTTCAAGGTTATTCCGATGCGGATTTTGCTGGGTGTAGAATTGATAGGAAGAGTACCTCTGGTACTTGTCATTTTCTGGGTACTTCTTTGGTTTGCTGGTCTTCCCGCAAATAGTCTAGTGTTGCACAATCAACGGCTGAGGCCGAATATGTTGCTGCAGCTAGCTGTTGCTCTCAGATTTTGTGGATGGCTTCCACGTTGTGAGATTTCGGGTTAGATTATAAGAGTGTTCCACTTTTCTGTGATAACACTAGTGCTATTTGTATTGCAAACAACCCGGTTCAGCACTCCAGAACCAAACACATTGATGTGAGATATCATTTTCTCAGAGATCACAATGAGAAGGGTGATATTGGACTCCAATATGTTGATACCCAACACCAGCTTGCCGACATTTTTACAAAACCCCTCGATGCTTCTCGTTTTGCTTACTTGCGTGGGGAACTTGGCATTTGTCACCCTTACGGCATTTTGTGAGGGGGAGCTGCTTTAGATGGATGTGCCTTTGTCTAATTGTGTTGAAATTGCATTTACATATTTTGCACTTATATGCCTGCTTATAATTCATGAAATCATGTCAGCTCAGCTCTTTTTAATTCATCTGGAACATTCATGTGCATGGTGTTTTATTTTCAAAATCAACTCGTGCTCACTACTTAGTCTTGAATCTAGCATGTTTAGGCAGGACTGCTTTAGCTATCTCTTATCTGCTTGACAGCGAGACACTGTTCATTGGATGCTAAAAATTGCAACTTGAAAAATTGTTCTACATCGTCATGGATATTCATAAAATGCCAAACAATTGGTACACTTAATTATAGTCAAAAAATCCATGATTTGCATGCTTTAAGTGAAAAGATCCAGGTGGGTTTGTTTGTCGCACTACCCTATTCTAGACTGCTTACCATTGCACATTGGTTTGAACTGGAATAGCGTAGTGCTTGCCAAAATCTATGCCTTAAGCTTCTTATGGCTTTCATGCCTAGGCTTGGCCGGATTGGAAAGTATAAGGTGGACAAACAAATAACCCCTGGCACTAAGAAAAGAACAACAAAATTCATTGATTATCAAGTTTGCTTTTCAAGCTCCATTTGAACTAGTCTTGTCTGTCTAGAGTAGAAATTGACTAGCTTTGCGCAGTCCTTGCTCTTACTTGTCTAGTCTCCTTGAGTAAGTGGTGATGCTTTTATTTAAAAAAAATGATCAAATCACATGCTTCATCATGCTTTTAGAGAAAATTAGTATGAGCTGAGCCCATGATCATTGGTGTTACTGTTGGCATATTTTTGCTTTATATGTCTTTGCAATTCTGCTCATTTCAAAGCTTTGCATCTTTTTCATGCTCCTTGATGCTTGCATTGCCAAAGGGGGAGAAATTCCGATGAGCCTTGCTACGTTCTCTGCCGCAAGGGGGCATAATTTCCAAAGGGGGAGAAAATTTGACATAAAGGCTCTTTGCTGCCAAAGGGGGGACAATTTAACTCAGGGGGAGTTTTTATTGCCGAAGGGGCTTTTCACTCTTTTGAGAAAGGGGGAGAAAATTCTGTTGTCAAGTGACATGATTTGGCTCTTTTCTGAGCTTTTATGGTCACTTGTGTGTGCTGAAAATTTTAAATTTTCTTGAACTTGGATTTGGTTGTCAATGCACTCATCAAGGGGGAGATTGAGAAACCAAGGGTTGGTTTCGGTGTTTTGTGATGAGTGATTGACAGGATTTTTACCCTCTTTTTGAAGGGTACCTCCGAAGGGGGTTCGGAGGTTAGACCTCCGAAGGTTGTTCGGAGGTGATACCTCCGAAGGGAGTTCGGAGGTGGTTTCACCGAAGGGTGTTCGGTGTTTGCTTGCTGCAGCTGTGCAGCGGAGTGTGCTCGTCGGAGGGATCCGACAGTACGCGATGATTGGGATCGTACCGAAAATAGAAATGTTTTGAAAATTTTTATTGTTTGGGGCCAACAGCAAGGTTCAAATCTCAAACTGCCTACCGGCAGTGAGGTTCGAACCTCGAACCGCATGGCCCCAAGTGAGCCCCTCGCACTACTGCGCTACCAAGTGTTTCTCGACATTGTAGAAAGTGTATTATATGCTAGATATATAATCCCTACCTCTATTAGTAGTGGCGGGCTGGTGACATCATCGCCCGCCACTACTAAGAGAAAATAGCAGTAACGGGCAGGATGACGTCAGCATGCCCGCCACTGCTAATACACCTATATATACTTTCCACTCCCGCCGTCCGAAAACCTAGTTTCATTTTCTAAACCCTAAACTCCCGTGTCGCCCCCCCTCCGCCTGTCGCCGCCATCCCAGAGCACGTCGTCGCCGCCCTCCGCCCGTTGCCGCCGTCCTCAGAGCCTGTCAGCGCCGCCCATTGCCGCCAGTCAGTAAATGATTATTAACCTAGCCTTGGTCTTATTTTATTCAAGCTTAGCGTTAAAATGATTTCTAATTGTTATATTAATTTATGCATGGTAATATAATTTATTATAATATTAATAGTAGAATGCACTATAACAATAATGTTTTTTAATGTACTATAAAAAATTTCTGAGAAAAACTTTTTCCACTATAACAATAATGTTTTTTAATGTACTATAATATTACTAGCTTAGGGTTTTTAATGTTATATCAACGTGACAAAAAAATTGAAGATGCATATATGTTGCCATATATTCACGAGATTAATTAACCAAAGTATATATGTTGCCCACAAATTTCCCACTAGCCATTCCCGACCCCAACCTCGACGACAGCGCCCTCCTTGCCGGTTCACGATGGCTCCTCCTAAGATTGAACCAAACAGTGGATCCTCATACTCTACATCAAGTGGCGTGTGTGAGGTTTGCAAATGCGGTAAACTTAAGGTACATAGTATAGTTTGCAGTTGTTTGGCGAAGAAAGTGATTCTCATAATGGTCTCCGACTTGGAGGACGACTCGCAATCGCCGCAACCAGATAGGGTAAGTGTTGACAGACGGAAGAATGATGAGACAACCGGTGGCAGAGGGAAACATGCCGAGGCTAGCGGTGGAAAAGGGAAGCATGCAGAGCAATGCGGCAGCAAGAGGAGGCAGGAGGCAAGATCCTCTTTTTATGCAAATTTATATTTTTATCAGCCAATTCAATCATTGATAAGTTGTTCTCACTATCGCCGCCGCGTGTATTTTCTTGTTCAGGAACATTGAGAGAAGTTCAGACTGCCTGATGATGCCGAGTTGGTTGAGGATTGACAAGTTGAGGCTTTTCATCTGTTTAACCAGAAATAGGTTGGGTTTGTGCCGAGGAAGAAGAAGAAGCTCCAAACCATATCTTTCTTCTGGGTTTGACCAGTAGTGCGTTTCGATGTGTAAGCTGGCTTCCCCAGCCTGGACTTGTGTTTGTTTACTTGCTTTCAAATAAACGTGATGTGTCAAGCGAGCCCCCGCACCACTGCGCTACAAAGTCTCGATTATATAGTAACAACATGACAAGTCTTATCTTTTTAGACTTTATTTGATTTTTTGAGGATTAAAAAACTATAAAGATACATGTCTTGTCGTTCAAATTTAACTTATTTGACTTTGATCATAAAAACACACTTAGTGAAATAAAAAACAGTAAAGTGAGATTTTTATTGTTATGATGTATTTTTATTGTTAAAAAAATTCAAGTTCAAATGAAGATTTAAACATCTATAAAAAACATGCTGAGAATTAGAACAGAAATAAAAAAAATGTTTGGGGCCAACAGCAAGGTTCAAACCTCAAACCGCCTGCCGGCAGCGAGATTCGAACCTCAAACCGCATGGCCCCAAGTGAGCCCCCGCACCACTGCGCTACCAAGTGTTTCTCGACATTGTAGGAAGTGTATTATATGCTAGATAATTCCTACTACCCATATTAGTAGTGGCGGGCACGTGTAATCAGTGGCAGGCTTGCTGACGTCACCAGGCCGCCACTGCTAATCCTTTTAGTAGTGGCGGTCGCATGACGTCATCGACCCGCCACCACTAAGTCGAGTGACGTAAACTGAGGCAGAAAAATACCAACTTTTTAAATTTGATAAGTTATGATGTATTTTTATTATTAAAAAAATCAAGTTCACACGACGATTTAAACATCAATAAAAAAGTGCTGAAAATTTAAAAAAGCTCAAAATAGAAAAAAATGTTGTTTTGGCACCTGCAGCAAGGTTCGAACCTCAAACCGCCTGCCGGCAGCAAGGTTCGAACCTCGAACCGCATGGCACCAAAGCACCCCCCGCACCACTACGCTACAAAGTCTTTCTCGGCAATGTGTGCAGTGTATGCTAGATAATCCCTACCTCTACCTGGACTTTTTGCATTTAAATACCAATTTCTGTTAATGAAAAATACAAAATTTTGCAATTAGAATATTGGTGTTGTATTTTTATTGTACAAAAAGTTTCAAGTTCAAAGGAAGAATCAACTATAGGTTTTGCTTTCAAACCTGAGTCATTTCATCTCTAAACCCTAATTCATCCCCGGATAATTTTAGGTTTCTTAACGCCCTACATGATTATTTTCTCGAAACAATTTTATTTTTATGAAAACATCTATGGATCGATCATATCATAACAACATGACAAGTCTCATATTTTTATGCTTTATTTTATTTTTTGAGGATTAAAAAACTATAAAAATACAAGTTGTCGATCGAGTGTTGCGGAAACCTACATTTTTTCACATGGTTTTAAATTTATTGGATAATAACTAATTATAGAGTCAAAAACATGAATATGGTTTTTCTATAAATTTTGGTGAATTATTTCATGTCTTGTAGTTCAAATTGAACTTATTTTGACTTTGATCATAAAAACACACTTAATAAAATAAAAATAGTAAACCGAGGAAGAAAAATACCAATTTTTGCAATTAGAATATTGGTGTTGTATTTTTATTGTACAAAAAGTTTCAATTTCAAAGGAAGAATCAACTATAGATTTTGCTTTCAAACCTCAGTCATTTCATCTCTAAACCCTAATGCATCCCCAGAGAATCTCAGGTTTCTTAATAAAATAAAAAAAAGTAAAGTGAGGCAGAAAAATACCAATTTTTTATATTTGATAAGTTATGATGTATTTTTATTGTTAAAAAAATCAAGTTCAAACTAGAATTTAAACATCAATAAAAAAGTCATGAAAATTAGAATAGAAATGAAAAAAATGTTTGGATGCTAGCAGCAAGGTTCGAACCTCAAACTGCCTGTCGGCAGCAATGTTCGAACCTCGAACCGCATGGCACCAAAGCAACTCCCCTCACCACTGCGCTACAAAGTCTTGCTCGACAAGGTAGGCAGCATATGCTAGATAATCCCTACTACCCATATTAGTAGTGGCGGTCGGTGACGTCAGCGGCCCGCCACTACTAAGTCTTCGCCCGCCACTACTACGAGAAATATCAGTGGCGGGCATGCTGACGTCAGCGTGTGCCCTCCACTACTATACTGGTAATATATAGTTTTTGCCACCCTCCCAGACTAAACCCTAGTAGTGGCGGTCGGTGACGTCAGCGGCCCACCACTACTAAGTCTTCACCCGCCACTACTATGAGAAATATCAGTGGCGGGCATGCTGACATCAGCGTGTGCCCACCACTACTACTGGTAATATATAGTTTTTGGCTCCCGCCCAGACTAAACCCTAGTTCATTTGCAAATCAAACTCCCACTGTCCCCCTCGGATACCACCGCCGCCACAGTTTCCCATCACCATCACCAGAGCCCCGCGCCGTCGGAGACTGCCACCGCCACCAGAGACCGCCGCCAAGCTCGGAGACCGCAGCCACCCTCAGAGACCATCGTCGCCACCATTTCTCGGCGCCGTCACCGGAGCTGGCCCGTCACCACCGTCAGATCCCGCCACCGCCCCCCGGAGCCCTTCACCGTGCGTCGTCCCCGTCGCCGCCCCAAAGACCACCGCCGCCACTGTTTCCCGGCGCCGTCACCGGAGCCAGCCCGTCGCCACCATCGGATCCCGCCACCGCCCCCCGAAGCCCTTCACCGTGCGCCGTCCCCGTCGCCACCCCGGAGACCACCGCCGCCACCGTTTCCCGGCGCCGTCACCGGAGCCGGCCCGTCGCCACCGTCGGAGCCCGCCACCACCCCCCAGAGCCCTTCACCGTGCACCGTCCCCGTCATCGCCCCAAAGACCGCCGCCGCCACTGGAGCCCACCGCCGCCACCAGAGCCAGTTGCCGAAACTGGTATGATAGCTGGAAAAAATTCTCTTATCATTGTTAGATATGTTCTGTAAATATGTTAGATGAGCATATCTTATAAATTTGACAAAACAGATATGAACTAGTGTCATGGCCTAACAAGGAATTAGGTGGATCTATTTCCTTCGAACCGATGTAGACACCACAAAACCCACCCTTTGGTGCATGCTTCTTCCATCGAGCACTTCCCACTTTCGTGGCCGAGCAAAACATGTCCCCCTTACCTATGTGCATTGCCCGAACGAGCATCACCGCTTTGAGCCCCCCACTGCCGAGAGAGCGCAACTGCCTCCTCCTCGTCGACAAGATCATAGAATAGCATCCCTAGGTCGATTTGCACCAAGCGCCCCCCCTACGAGATCCTAGAGCGATGATGGTCATGTGCAAATAACTTTAGAGTCTGACTTATGATATAGTATATGTGTTGTTTATGAGAAGTAAAGAAACTATGCAATGTTCATATGCAATATATGTTGTGATGTTAAAAAAATTTGTTCATGCATTAATATTGTGCTTTTACATATTTTTCAATTCCTTTTAGAGGTCTATGATGCAAATTGTTATTGAGTTATCTCATGTATGTCATCAAGTCGTGTGACACGTCCATTCCCATCAACAACTTCTTTCTCGTGTTGCTGGCAGGGAATGGATGTGCACACGGTTCCATGGCAGCCATGAACATTTTGAAAAACAACACAAAATATGTTGAGGCCTCAACAACACTAGAGAGAGAACAACACAATCTCCTAACTTGAGAATTAATATAGTGGCTTCGGAAGTAATAGCTGACTACTGTAGCCAAGAAGAGTTTTCATACATTTCCCACCTTTGACACTATGATCAGTTTACTACTGCTATTACTTCTAAGGCTACTATACTAATCCTCAAGTTCATCAGGCTGAAGACCAACATTAGATTCTGCAATTCCTTTTGGAGGCCTATGATGCAAATTGTTAATGCGTTATCTCATGTATGTCATCAAGCCATGTGACACGTCAATTCCCATCAACAACTTCTTCTTTCTCGTGTTGCTGACAGGGAATGGATGTGCACATGGTTCCATGGCAGCCATGAACATTTTGAAAAACAACACAAAATATGCTGAGGCCTCAACAACACTAGAGAGAGAACAACACAATCTCCTAACTTGAGTATTAGTATAGTGGCTTCAGAAGTAATAGCCTCTTAACTATGAAAATATGACAGCAGACCTTTTTTGCATAACCAAAATTCTAATGCATTAGCCTCTTAACTATGAATAGTTTATCTATGGCGGAAGAAGGACGTTCCATCGAGGAGCTCATCTACGAGTCTCCCGCAAAAACAAATAAAGAGTGTTCATCTGAAGGATCCTCCGATAGTGAATCTTCGTACCACTCTCCGGAGAATGAACATCCAATGGAGCCTAGGAAGAAGAGAACGAGAGAAGACGCCGATGAGGATTACATTCCTGAAGCTCAAGCAGAGGTAATTATTGCGTTAGTAACAAGTCAGAGCAGCTTCTAACCGAGGATTACATTCCTGAAGCTCACATTGTCTATCACCGTAGGATCATCCAAAGCGAGGAAGCAAGCGTCGATTATTCCAAGTCGAGAAAAGAACAACTATTATCCCAGCTGTTGAGTCAGCTGAGCCAACAGATGTTGAGCCCGCTGCCACAACATCCTCTGCAAATGCGAAGAGGAGAGGGAAACAGGAGAAGAACAAGCTGCATACAGTTATCTATGAGGTTGAAGAAGTGCATGTTGATGGGGCTCCAGAGAAGCTGAAAGAAATCACAACTAAGTGGCGTAACGACTATGGATGTCTCGCCAGGGAGCGATGTAAGATAGTGTGGAAAAATTGGAAGAGTGTCCCTGAAGCTACAAAGAACGAATTGTGGCAGCATATAAAAGCGCATTATAAATTCCCGGAAGACCGCTTAGAAGACGCTAAAGCTGCCACATTGAAGACTGTCGGGAAGGCTCTCTATACATTTAGGACTAAACTGAACACACAATACCTTCAGAAAGATGAGTCACCGCTCAACGACTACGGCTTTATAACACCAAATGAATGGAACGAATTCAAAATGCAACATTGCTCGGAAGAAGCCAAACAAGAGAGCATCATGTTCAAAGAACTTAATAAGAAGAATAAGTTCCCACATAAACTTGGGCCAGGTGGATATAAGGCCAACGAGGATGAGTGGAGTAGAAAGGAGGAGGAGGACCGTGCGGCTGGGTTACCTGAACAGTTTTCAGGTGCTGATCAGCGCACTAAGAGATGGATCCTAGGTCGAGCTAAAAAAACACCCGAGGGTCAATATATGCTCTCCGACTAACGGACTAGTGAAGTATTCCAGAAAGCACAGAAAATCGCTGAGTTGGAGAAGACTGGAAAGTTCAAGCCCAAGGGATGTAATGACCAGCTTACATCTGCTCTCGGAAACGAGGAACATCGAGGGCGCACCCGAGGTGTCTCTTCTATAGCACCTTGGAAAAATACTTTCAAGAAATGGGAGGGTGCCACATACAAGAAGCATCAAGCACGCACAGATGACGCCGCAGAGCGCCGTGCAGAGTGGGAGCGACACTTTTTTGAATTTATTAATGAGAATCCAAACATAATGCAGGCTGCAGCGGGACAAATAATTGTACCAGAGGTACGACTCGATGTACCAAGCAGTGTTGGCTCAGTACAAGACAAATTTCCTGTAAATTATATTAAAGAGTACACACCATGCAGCCTGCATGTACCGATAGGGCGCAAAGGGCATTCCCAAGAGGCTGTAGGAGGCATTGCTATGCCTGGGGATTTATTTCACAATCGGCCTATTCCTACTGAGTATACCAAGGTTCAGGCCAATGAGATCACCAACGACAGATTTATTAATGATCCCTTGGATCTTCCAATGCCTGATGAGGGGATTGAGACAATCGGAGATGCGCTGAATAACTTTGTCCTATGGGTGAGCCGAGATATCAAATTACTGCAGACAAGTTCTCAGAGTAAATCGCCTATTGTCTCATCACAATCCCCCACATATCTTTAATCTCAGGATGTGCAAAATATAAGATCTTTATCACCTGTTGATGAGCGTGAGATAGAGGAAGAGGCAGAAAAAGAGCTAGTGCCCGATAAAGTGGCAGAAGTGACAGAATCGAAAGTGACTGAGCCTGATCAAGTGACAGAGCCAGTGCCAGTGCTTGATCCCACTGATGGGCCCAACACAAAAGTGCCAGAGCCAGATCAAATGCTAGTGCCAGTTCCAGCCGAGCCTCAAGTGCCAGTGGTTGAGCTCATAACAAAAGTGCTAGTGATAGTGGCCGAGCCTGAAAAATAAGATGCACGCCCAAAGCCAGCAATCCACAAGATAATTGTTCAAGCTGGGCAGTGTTCTGTGCTGAAATCTGAGATGCATAAATTTTTTACTACTATGGGGCAAACACGTTCTACGCCCGAAGCGGCTCCCATAAAGGCTCCAGTACAAAAGCAGGCGGGCTCACTTTCTGTTGATAAATGGACCTACGGAGACGAGGATTATATCGAATACGAACTAGGCAAACCATTATTACCCCAACGAGTACTTAAGAGTATGTGTTGGCGGATGAAAACATTTCATGACTGGTACCTTGAAGCGTCTTCGTTAGGAGTTACACAAATAGAACTGAAGGTTCCAAAAGAAATATCCAACTACCTAGAGTTTAAGCTTGCACTATTTTCGATGATTTCCATTGGATGTTTTGTCTGCAGCGAACCGACATCACAAGCATGATGCTCTGGTGCATGTAAGTACTTTATACTTTGTCAATACAAAGCAAAAATCAATCATGTCTTATATTGACTATTGTTTCATAACATGTGCAGTTTGAATTCATGTTGTGACGCGTCTAATATGTATGGGTACTTGAACCCGTTATTCATAAGCCAAAGTGCACTGAACCCGACACTAAACCAGAACGATAGCAAGTACTAGACTGCGGGTAAGAAAAAATTTCAAAGGAAGATGTTCAATAAAGACGAAGACACAGTTAAGAAGAAGAAAAGGAATTGTGCCACGTTGTATATTGCACGGTGCATGGATCAATGGAAGGACAGAGAAATGATAAGTGGGGCATATAACTTTAAGTAAGTATACCCACTATATCCACGTAATCACGTTTTATCGATTATGAAACTAACATAATCATATATTACTTCTTTCGATAGTGATCATTGGATTGCACTTCTGATATACCCGAAGAGCTCAAGGGTTTATGTGCTCGACTCGCTCGACAAACCCAAAAAAGAATATCAAGATATATTAAATGTTATTCAGAGTGCATACAAATACTACGTGGAAAAGTTAGGTGGCCCACATGATCCACAGAAGCCGAAAGATATGCTTATCAGAACCAAATATCTGGTAATATTATATTTTTAAATTTCTTAATTCAATTGATAAAGTCAAACTATATATCGTTCTAACTTTGTCTATTTTGAAGTGTCACAAACAATCTCTTGGTTCAGTGCATTGCAGCTATTATACTTGTGATTTCATGAGCAATAACTTAGGAAAGTTTGCGCGGACAGTATCTGAGGATACTAAAGAAGTAAGTTGATTTCTTGTGTGTTAATCTAATATAACTTGCAGCATATGTACTTATATGTTACGTATGCAGGCGTCAGGTCCATCAACCGTTGCCCAGAAGAGTCAACTCTCAGAATCACAAATGTACGAAATCGTATCAAGGATGTGCCGCTTTATGATGCATGAGGTTCTTCATGAGCGTGGAGTATTGTGCGATCCTGAGAGTGAAGTGGCCAAGCATCCAACTTTGTATGGTTGGGCCGGAAGAATGAAAAGGCAAGCACAACAAATCGATAAGAATTTGAAGCTGAGAAGCAAAAAATAGATGTACAAGATATGAGTTGGCCTTCCAAGAAAACATAAACCACATGAGCATGTATTTGTGAAACAATGGTTAATTTTGAAATTTTGATAGATGTAAACTTTTTAAACTTGATGTGTGATGAAATGTAAAATTTGTAAATTTATGAGATGGGTTGTTGTTGTGTTGATGTGTTGCTGTTGTGGATGTGTATGTGGATATGTGGATGTTTTGTTGCTGTGTATATATGTAGATGGCTGTGTGAAGCATATAATGTAAACTTTGTAAATTGTAAATTGATGAGATGGGTTGTTGTTGTGTTGATGTGTTGCTGTTGTGGATGTGTATATGGATATGTGGATGTTTTGCTGCTGTGTATGTGGATGGCTATGTGAAGCATATAATTTCTGTGTTTTGGTTTGTGGGACTGTGAATTAAGGTTCACAACATTCTGTGTAATTGGGTATACACAGTAGTGGCGGGCAGGTGAGGTCAGCACGCCCGTTACTGGTGTTGACATAGTGGTGGCGGGCGCGCTGACATCATCTGCCCGCCACTACTATTGCTAACAGTAGTGGCGGGTAGATGAGGTCAGCGTGCCCGTTACTGCTGTTGACATAGTGGTGGCGAGCGCGCTGACCTCATCTGTCTGTCACTACTATTAGCAATAGCAGTGGCGGGCAGATGAGGTCAGCGTGCCCGGTGTCATAAAAAAGTATTAGTATGTGTTAAAAACTAAACTGACGAAAGGAATGCATTATAGACTTCCTATAGCAATTTATCTATTTCCATCAGGTCGGATGAGCACACAGCTACTGGCACCGGTTGCCTCAGGAGTGACTAGGACCACGCAACCACATTGTAGCCGCTTCTGTAGCCTCCTCCTCTCCCTCTGCCCCAACCTCCTCCCCACCCTCTGCCCTAACCTCCTCTGCCCTAGCCTGCTCCTCCTCTACCTCATCTGACATGTAATCAGCGTCGTCATGGGATGTCGACCTCTGGCTGATAATTTTGCTCGAGGGCGCGGGTGCCTTTCCTCTCGCTGTTGATTTCTTCGTTCTCCCACTTCGAGGTCTAGATGAGGACCCGACCTCATCTTGAGAGGTGGATTTACCGCCTATTCTAATTATGGCCGCTACTATTTTCCTTAAACCCCCCACTATTTTCTAATCACCTAGTATGAAAAAGAGTAAATGCATTTAGATAAACCGTGCAATGTGTTATAAACGCATTTAATGTACAATTAAACATAATTCCCATATAGCTACTAGAAATAGTCATCGCCGTCCAGATTTGCTAGATCATATGTATCGTCATCACTATCACGCGATATGATATAATCGTCCAGCTGATTAGGAGGTCGAATGTTGTCGTCACTGTAATTTCCTAAGTGTAATCTCTCTAGCAGTTCTAAGTCCCTTCCATTCTGAACCTCATCTCCTTTGTTGACATCAGCACCACTTTCATTATCTACTTCCATCGTCTCCGTCAAGTCAATCACAAACATGCGTGGTAGCCTATCTTCTTGAAAGAACTCTCTATCGTATGTGTTCGGGTCTATGTTATAGTATTCGTTGTTGGAACAAGAAGTTTACCGTGTGGCAACACCTTATACACAACATCCAAACCTTTAAGACGTGCGACGGTTTTGCACGGGTAAGGGAGATAGTAAACTTGTGTTGCCTGTTGAGCCACGATGTAAACATCTTCACTCAGCAAGGTGGTATCTTGACGAATTTCGATTAAGCCAAGATTGGGGGTCTGTGTCACTACTTTGGGATTGAACCAGTGGCATTTAAATATAACGGGATTAAGAGGTTTGCTCCCGTCAAAACTCAATTCGTATATTTCTTCGAGCCACCCATAGTAGTCAACCCCGTCTGTGCTTGGAGTAAAAACTCTAGAATTTGTGGTTCTTCAGTTAGGTCGGCTCTATTCATGGCTTGTTGTGTGGAAACGATAGCCATTTAAGTCGTAAGCTTTGAATGTCTTGACCTTGTAAGCACAACCATTCACAACTTGCCTCAACATGGAACTCATAGTCGTGTCGGTTCTTCCGTATAGGTTTAAACACGACTAACATGTATATTAGTCGCATATAAGATATAATTGAAATGTAAAACTAACTGAAAGTTAAGTTAATAAATACCTTAGTTTTCAACCAAGAAATGAAATCGGGATTGCTATTTCCCACACCATACTTAAAAAGGGCAGTTGATTCCTCAATGTTAAGCTCCTTCAAACCACGCCAAAATCGTCGATGAAATTCCCTAAGGAAAGGTAGACATCGATGTTAAGGTCGAAATAAGAAAGATGAAATTGTGGGTGTTGCTTATAGAGCACTTACTCAATGTACGGTTCTACTTCGGAAAGGTTTGTCAGGACATACAACATAATCAAACGCCACTCTTCATGTTGCAAGGTATTGTTAGCAACACCACTCGCACTTTCTAGTTGGCCTCTGAAGATGCTGAGATTTGATTCTTCTTCTGGAAGATTGTAACAAGAAGGTGGATTATGCACACTAGGAAGATTGTCTGCATAATATCTAGTTGTGAAGTTTGACACCTCCAAAACATATGCCTCATCTATGGATGATTCAATTTTGCACTTGTTCTTACATTTATTTTGAAGAATATTTTGGAATCTCTCAATTGAATAGCACCAACAGCTCTAGACCATACCTCCCATCTGGGCCTCATACAGAAGGTGCAAGATCATATGTTGCATCGGATTGAAAAAAACCGGGCAGAAAGATCTTTTCTGGCCTGCATAGCAACATGGGCGCTAGTGTCTCCATGTCTGCTACCACGGTGTGAGACAACTGTTTAGCACAAAGTTGCTGGAAGAAATTTCTCTATTCATTTAGAACTCGCCAGACATCCTCGGGGACATATCCACAAATCATGACTGGGAGAAGCCGCTCAATCTATATGTGATAGTCATGACTTTTGAGTCTGTTTATTCGTAGAGTAGCTAGATTAACTCCCCTCTTCAGATTAGCTACATAGCTATCAGGAAACATCAAGGTTTTGAAACCACTCAAGTACTTCCCTCCTATGTCTCCTTGTTAGAACAAAATTGGACTTTGGCTTCGTCCAGGATTTCCCACTTCTAGGAGGTATCATGTCGAGCTTGGGTCTGTTGCATATAGCCGTTTGATCCACTCGGGCCTTGATGTTGTCTTTTGTTTTCTCAGGAATGTCCATGATTGTGCCGAAAATGGCCTCGACATATTTTTCTCAGTGTGCATCACATCAATGTTGTGCGGAAGAAGAAGATTATCGAAATAAGGAAGATTCCATAAACATGGCTTGTTAGTCCATGCATGATGCTCACCATATACGATAAAACCAGCTTCTTGTGTATTGATTTGCAAAGACTCTAATTAAGCATGAACATCGGCCCCGATCATTTTAGGTGGTGCTGAGTCTTTAACAAACACACCTTTTGTAAAATTCTTCTTATCCTTCCTGAATGGATGGTTTCGAGGAAGGAATTGTTAGTGCTTGTCAAACAAGGAATATTTTCCACCCTTAGCTAGCCAAATGAACTTCAGAGAAGACCGAAAAATTGGGCATGCAAACTTCCCATGAACGCACCAGCCGCAAAATATCGCATATGCTGGTAGGTCATGCAGAGAGTACATATACGAGACATCCATTCTGAAGTTTATCTTTGTAGATCGGTCATATGTCAACACACCATCTTCCCATGCACGAACCAAATCATCCATCAACGACTCCATATACACACTCATATTTTTCCCCGGGTATTCAGACCCTGAAATTATCAAGGACAAGAAAATTGTAGCACCCCGCCCTGTACGGACTTCACCGTACCAAGACGAGGGGCTATGAAACCGAATCAAAACAAACATCATACCTGACATTCGTCCAATTCAGTGGTAGCTCATCACAAATTTGCTTATTACAATATTATCTCCTTACAAAGCTGCTAAGGAGGCATACCTCGTAGCAAACAATCATTACAAAAGAACAGCAGAAGCAAACATACACTCACATCAACAGCTAACTCCTAGATCTACTTGGGAACTAGGGTCGAAACCCTACTCTTCTGGAAACTCATCTTCAATGACAATATTCATTTTCTTGGGACCTTGCGGAAAAGCCATATCTTCATTCTGTTGCTTCTAGGTGTTGAGGGGGAAAAAGAAGGGTGAGTACATACGTACTCAGCAAGTCTTAGAAAGTATTATAGATGCACGAGAAAGTCAAGGGCAGCTGAGGCTTAATAAAAACTCATGCAAGATAAATTGACTAAGTGTCCCCTAGTCTTTGATAGAAGTCCCAACCTCTATCGGTTTCCCCAAAGTGATCAGTATTTCATTTTCAAATTCTTGAGACTTCTCAACCTGTTTTAACCTTTCCACCATCATTCCTCTTTTTTTATAACAATCCTTCAAACTTTCTCAATTAACCAATCATTCCTCCATTACGATCCTTCCAATTAATTTACTTTGGTACTAGCCTGCCCTTCTCTCGAAAAGGTTTTCCCCCATTTATCCTCACCACATTTACCTCTCACCCTAGGGTTGAACCTCACCCTCTCTCTATGAAGCCATTCGACTTCCCGAGCTACACAAGCTCGTTGTCGACCACAAAGGCTGGCCGTACACCCCGAGGGTGAACTCTGGTAACGTCCCTTCCCACAAATCAGTTTGATTAAACCAATCATCCCAAGACTACGCTAGGGAAACTATCAGGGCACGTGCCCATGACCGTGGGCACAGCTGTTCGAACAGTTCATACTTCTGCAGAAGGTGTATACTTTAACCTTACGACACGATCTTACTCCTTAACCGGTCAAGAAAAGGAGGTTCGCTACAAGGCATTTCTCTAGCTGGCCTAGGATAACTCATTGCCACATAGACGGGTCCAACCAAGGATCCATTGGCCCTCATCCTCCTTCTCCTCTGAAATATCAAGGGTGCTCAAATCCCCTTTCACCTCTCCCTACCACCTTTCTTCATAACCATCACAATCTCATACGGCTCCTTGAGCCCATAAACTAACCATGGAGTCACCCCGGGCATTTCACATCTACTGGCAATCGGGCGATCCTAAAACCATTAGGTACTCAACCAGGGACACCCCATAATGCCCGTAAGGTTGCACGATTTGTGTGCCTGACGTTTTTCCCAAGGAATCGGTCCTTATGTGTTAAATGAAGTCGGGCCTCTACGGTGACGACAACACCTACAATTTACAAACATTCTCCACTTTCCCTTTTTCATCCCATCCCAGTTTAACGTTTTGACAAAAATGAAATCATTTCCAATCTCCCATTTTTCACCCACACGCATCATTCATTTTGCATATGTAATATTTGTGTGAGAAATAAAACAAGTGTTGACCGCTCTAACGCCCATCGATATACTAGGATGGGGTTATAGTAGTCTCAAAGGTTTAACAAGTATTTCAGGTAATCAATAATCAAGGGAAGGCTAAGTGTGACAATGTTAGGTTTTAGCCAACTTAATCGCTCAGGCGATCGTCGTTAATCTCCCATGTATATGTGTGTGTCCTAAATATGCATTTATATAAAGTTAAATTTAAAAGATTGGGATCAAGCATGATCGAAGGAAGACTTGCCTGGAACCATATGGTACTCGGGATCTTCGGGGTCGTAGCCTCGGGTGTCTTCGGCGTCGGCAACTATAGTACAAATAACACTATATAAATAAAAATACATGAAAAGTTTTGGGAAAACAATTTTATACTACTTTAAAATAAAGTTTATTATTTTATAAGTGTATAGAAATTTGAACGGAGTTAATCGGAGCTATAACGAATTTTATATGAATTTTTGAAGTTTAAACATTTTTTCTGAAATTGACAAAAGGTACTATGTGCTATTGGGCTAAATGGGTCGGTTCTGTTTTCATTCTGGAAAATAGGAAAATTCACTATTCGCTGTAATTGGGTCGGCCTGCTAACTGTATGGGTTGTTCTATTTTTATTTTTAGAAAATTGAAAATGTCACTATTCAAATGGGCCAACCAGAAAAATAATTCGGAAATCAGAAAAGAGCATTGTTCCTTTTTGAGCTGGCCGTTACAGCCCAATCGACCCGACCAGGAAGGCCAATCCGTCCCAGCCGGCACAGCCAGCGCGTGCGCTCGTGGGCAGTGCGGCGGCTGGCGCGTGGACTGCTAATGGCCAAGGCGGCGCACTCGGGCCCAGCTGGAAGGGGCGATCGGTGGGGCCCAGTGGGCAGAGGCATGCGCAGTACAGCATGTGGGGCTTAGCTGTTAGTGAAACAGAACAGAGGGAAACAGCAGCGGCCGGAGGTTGAAGACGATGCGGACGGCTGAAACTTCATCGGGGCATAACTTCCTCATACTAACTCCGATTGACCCCAAATTTTAACTGTCGGTCCTACATACTATGATGAACATGATCTATCGTTGGATTTCCAAATAAAGCTACGGTTTGGGATATAGGGTGAAGAACAGAGGGCTCGGTTTGGGAATTTTCGTGGTGGAGGCGGAGCTTCTTTGGACCAACAGGGTTCATTTTCACCATCTAAGGGCTATTTAGGTGCTACTGGTATCCTCCGATCGAGCCGTAATGGCTTCTACTTGGCTGGCGACGGTGATCCGAATAGCCAAAAATCAGATTTCACCGCCGACGAGCTAAGACCGTTTATTTAACCAACCAAGCTATGGAACATGATATCCCGGTCATGTATATGCTCTGGTATAAAGGAATCAAAGGAATTTTATACCTTTGCTAAGCTCGATGTCCGGTGGTGGAATTAGGGGTTTCCAGCGAGGTCGAGATCCGGCGATGAAGACTACGGAAATGGGTAGCTTGAAGGTCACTAATCATGTTCTGGTTCACTTTCCAGGGAATAGAGCAAAGGATATGGGGAAATTTGAGACTAACCGAGGTGGAGGCGATCGGTTCCGGAGAATTCCTAGCGAACCAAAGCTCCAGGTGCTCCGGCGATTTCACGGGGGTGACGCGGAGTGGCTAAAGGTTGTAATGCACGCAACAATGGATCTCGGGGTCCTATTTTATTTTCGCGAGCGACATGGGCGGCGACGTGCAGATTAATGGCGACGGGACGGCGACGCATGCCAAGGCATGGGGCGGAGAAGGTGGAGGGCATGTAGGTGTTGTCACTCGGCATGGCGGGGAGTGGTTGGAGGTGACATCACGATGAAAAGGGGTCAACAGTCCGGCACGGGTACGGGGACGGCAAAGAAACCGATGGTCCGAGCGGGGAGTCGGCACGGCTACTTGGCATGCGCGGGGTCACGCGCTGGTGAGGATGGCGCAGTGCATGGGCGCAGGGCCGGCTGCGTGTATGGCGCGGTCGTGGAGGCATGCTGGCGAGAGGCGCAGCGCACTGGCGCAGGCGCGTGGCCTGGCGCACAGCATGGCGCATGGTCAGGCGCAGCCACGAGCAAAGTACATAAGTTGCTTTTGGTACTACAGGAAAGAATCATTGTACATATTGAGGGATTTCAGGTAAAAATGGTTGGAAATCTTGATTAAGGGTAAGATTTAGTTTTAGGATTGGAAGTAATGTTATTTGATGGGGGAATGGATTTTTCATGTGCTGAATGGAAATTATAGATAGAGATTATGTTTTTGAGTCAAATGCTAATGAGTTAAGTTTAAATCTAGAAAGTGACTTGTATGCTGAGTAGTGGATTCCATTGTTTTTAAGGTATATAAGTATATCTATATATATTTATACGCTAACAAGGGAATGAATTTGAATTGATTATTTCAGACAATGAATAGGGGTTTTCGGATTTGAAATCAAGGAATTTCATTTTTAAACTAGTATGTTCAGTTTACAAACAATAATTTTGGCATAGAAGTAATGAATGTTTCTTGAGTTGATCTATAATTTAATTTCAAGATTGATTTTGTAATTGAATCATGTGAACTGTTTTGTCGATTCAGGAATAGTACTTTTCGATTAGAGATAAGTTTAATTGGGATGAAAGGTTTGGAATCAATGATTGCATCGAATAATTTGATTGGAGAAAGTTTCAAGATTTCAAAACGGAATGATCGGATGGTAAATAGTGACTCTCGGTTTTGATGAGTGGTTTGGTATAATTCGATAGAGTCAAGGGTAATTTGAAGGTAGGTGAACACTATTTTATGTTTTGAATTCGATTGAGATTCTTTTTGTATTTATTTTGGCACCAACAACCATAAATCGACAAGAACCAAAATTTTGAATTAGCATTTTATCCAAATTAAAAGTTTCAAAACAGCCTGAAAATCAGGATGTTACAAAAATGTTCTGGTATTGAAAGATGATGCCGGGAGGAAGGTTGAGGGGAATAACAAACATTGACCAACAACTGTATGCGGCAGTAGTCATACCATATGGATTGAACCCATCTGTTGCTAGAGCAATGCGTACATTGCGTGGTTCTAAAGCTTTCTCGGGATAGAGCTGATCAAACTTTTTCCACGCTTCTCTATCTGATGGATGACCTAGCTTGTCAGGGTTGTAACAAATTCTATTTTTATGCCATGTCATCTGTTTGGCAGATTCCTTAGTCATGTACAGTCGTTGGATCCTCGGTATAAAGGGAAGGTACCGAAGAATCTTCACGGGAATTGAGAGCTGTTTCTTCCCACCATCAATGGAGTCTACCTCAAGATACCTAGAGGATTTGCATTTCACGTAGCATGTTGCATCTGCGTACTCTTTCCTGAATAAGATGCATCCGTTGGGACAAGCATGTATTTGCTCATAAGGCATCTTAAGTGCACGGATGACTTTCTTCGACTCGTACATGCTCTTTGGAAGATTGTGACCTTCTGGAAGGAGGCTACCAACAACCGTCAGCATAACATCGAAGTATTCTCAGCTCAAGATAAACTGAGATTTGATGGCAATTATCTGTGCGATGGCATCCAGTTGAGAAACCCTAGTGTGACCGTGAAGAGGTTGCTGTGATGCGGACAACATGTCATAAAACGCTTTTGCCATTGGCTCCGGCACTTCCTCTTCACGTGCTTCGTCAAAATGTGCATTTTCATAGTCATCTAGCATATATCCAACCCCTCCCTCATCATCGTCCATGTGCTGTCGCAACACCTCGTCTTTAGGACGTTGGGACTCACCATAGTACGTCCAACGGGTATAGTTTGGCATAAACCCATATTTGCAGAGGTGTTTACCCATGGCCTCCTTTGTTTGTCGGCGCTTTTTCTCCCACTGACTACATGGACACCAGGTCTTGTCACGTACATTCGGACTACCAAACGCTGTCTCTAAGAATACTTCGGTGTTCTTGATCCAATCCATGGTCACCATGGCTTGACTAGTGTGACCCGTGTACATTCACTCACGATCATCCATCTTGTACTAAACGAGGAAACAACACTCGTGTTTAGGGGTTAGTGAGAAACGAGATGCGTATAAATGTCTAATAGGTAAAGATATGTCCTAATCCCACCAGAGAATGCGTAGATTGAGCTCGTTTTCATGCTCTGTTCAGATCCGACCCAATATTTTAGTAGCACCCCCCCCCCCCCCGCTGTTCTCCAAACGCACATCTCAGCAACATGCCGAGAGGATGTGCGTTCGGAGAACAACGGGGAGGTGTTGCCAAAACCTAGGTCGGATTGGAATGGATCATGAAAACGAGCTCAATCTACGCATCCTCCAGCTATCCAAACGTGGACAATTCAAAAAGTTACGACCACAGATATGTAAAGACATGCATATTCCAAAACCGTAAATCTTCCGAACGGGAGACACCTAGGTTATGCGACAATAATTAGAAAATATAAAAAAATTGACAACACCTCCTCTTTAATACTTAGGAAAACTAACAAATCTCACAAATATATATCACGACACGATGGTCGGCATCAACATACACACATATATATATCACGACACAATGGCTGGCAATGCGGGATGAAAACGGAGCGGAAACGGACGGAAATGAGTGCTATCATATCCGTTTCCGTATTTTTTTACGGAAACGAAAACGAATACGGATATACCGGAAACGGATACGAAAACGGATATCATCGGAAACGAATACGGACCGAATAAGGAGCGGATACGAATACGGAACGGAATATCTATCGGAATTATAAAAAACCCTTAATATATGAAAAAAGTACGATAAACAAATAAATAGGTTCAATTTACACACATATTAATAAATGATAAATACATATAATAAAGTAAAAACAAGTTTTATTTTATTTATAATGAATATATATTATTTATTTTTAGAAAATAATTATATATTAATTTAAATTAAATTGTTTAATATTTTATGAATAGAATATAGTTTAAATTTTATATAATGTAAAAAAGTAAAAGCTAATATTCTATATAATGCAGTAAAAACTGTGAAAACGGAAACTTTCCGTTTTTGTTATGCGGAATATTCCGTTTCCGTATCCGTTTCTGTCGGAAACCGCTGTTCCGTTTCCGTTTCCGTTTCCGCTTAAAAATTCCGTTTCCGTTTCCGCTCCGCAATTTTCCGTATCCGTTTCCGCATAACCCTCTCCGTTTCCGTTTTTTCCCGGAACGGACGGAAACTTTCCGCTCCGTTTTCATCCCTAGCTGGCATCCACATACACATATATATCATGACATGATGGTTGGCATCCACATACACAAGATATTAATCAACATAACTATTAAAACATAAAAAAGTATTACAACGATTATATTAAAATTTCTAAAACATGTATATTAGAACAACATGGCATTGTATTTTAATAATTAAACATGGAATTATATTTTAAACATGGCATGTATATATGGCAATTTAACATTGCAATTTATCATGGCAATTTAACATGGCATTTTTAAACATGACATTGCATTACAAAATTAAATATCGAAAAATTGACCGTAGCGAGGTTTGTCGGCACTCGGCAAATTGGGAAGGCACTCGGCAAACTTTTTTTAATTTTTTTTTAAAATTGACTTTGCCGAGTGCCAATGCCATGTGCACTCGGCAAAGCTATTTTTTATTTTTTTTAAACCCATTTTCGCCGAGTGCCACTACTATGTGCACTCGACAAACCCATTTTTTAAAAAAATCTAAAAATATAAATAAGGCAGTAAAAAATTCCAAATTTTGCCATGATATAAGATACACTAAGTTTTCATCGTAGAAAAAATTCTAAATTTAAATAAGTATTTAAATATCAATTTGTTTCGAAACCTATAGCTATTCTCTCACTTAACTCTAAAACTTCCTCCAAGAATCACTGGTTTCTAAACATCGCGCGTGAAAACATTCTCGAAACATTTCAATTTTTTCACATATTATACGTATGATATCATAACACCATGTCAATTTTGAAGGTTTTTCAAATGTTTTTGAATTGTTTAAAATCAAAACACCAAGAATGTGCATGTTGTTGATGGAGTACCTTCATCGTGACGCATTAAATTTTCTTTACATTTACTATGAAAGGCCTAACTTAGATATCAAAATAGAAGTATGATGTTTTCAAATATTTTGTTGCTTATTTAATTCACTTGTAGTTCAAAATTGGGATCTTTCAATTAAAATCCTATAAAGAGATTTAATTAACGAAAAATAGCAAGCTAGCACTAAAAATGCCAATATTTGGTATGGTATAAGATACATTGGGTGTTAGTAGTACAAAAAGTTTTAAGTTCAAACAAAGATTTGAAAATCGATTTGCTTCTAAATCTAACTCATTCCAACTCCTAAACCTTCTCGAAGATTTTCCAATTTCTAAAGGTCATACATGAAAACTTTATCGAAATATTATGAAATTTTTAGCACAGTATATATGTATGATATAATGACACTATGTCAAGTATCATATTTTTTAGGCTTCAATTTAATTTTCTATAATTAAAAAACCATGGTACTCCATGTTGCCGGTTGAGTGTCGTAACTTAGATTTTTTTAATATTTAGTTATATGTAGTGCTAAAAGATTACAAATAGACTCATGAACATAAATATGTTTTTTCTACAATTTATTAGGCATTATTTCATGTACATCCAGTTGAAATTTGACCCACTTTGAATTAAATCTTATAAATATGATTAATTATTTAAAAATAACAAACTCACTCAGAAAATATGAAACTTTTCCATGGGTTAATATAGGTTGCATTATGAGTGTAAAAAAAATTTAAGTTTCAAACATGTTTAAAACGTGTCATGGGCTCAAAATATGTATTCACATGAAATAATGAGTACTGGCACTTTGCCGAGTGTTTTTTTGGCACTGCAAAGGCTAGAGTTTGTCAAGTGTCCGTTAGTGGCACTCGGCAAATCCTACCTTTTCACTCTGCCGTTATAATGGAGGCAGCAAAAAAGGGGCCGGTGGCTTTGTCAGCTTGTTTGCCAAGTGGCACTCGGCAAACTCTCAGATTTGCCGAGTGCAACAAGGTTTGCTGAGTACATTCCATCCGGCACTCGGCAAACCTTGATGCACTCGGAAAACAGTGGCTTTCCGGTAGTGATTATTATGCGAGGCTCAATGTATGTAGCACCTGAAGAGCACACACATCAAATTTTGGCTCGGCAGTACAAGCTGAAACCTAGTATGGCTTATAATAACTATATTGCATATTTAGCATTTTAGAGTTCATACATGCATAAATGACACAACTTGGCCATTGTAGAATAAATTACCCAGTATTGATCACTATTCAGAGTTGGTGCTGACCGTTATCTCTTTCTGCTTTTCTAATTGGACACTTTATTTTATACCATCACACGCAGGTAAACCTGGTTGACTGGCTAAAAACGATGGCTGCTAGCAAGCGATCAGAGGAGGTGGTGGATCAAGCGTGCACTTTTAACAGCTCTGAGATGTGCGGATCCAGATTTAGAAAAGAGACCGATCGACATGGGTCACAAGTTGTGAGGACTTTAGAATCGGATGAGCCAATTGCTCGCATCCTCACAACCTGCCTGCTCCATCTCCGGTCTCTGCTACCAATGGAATGTCTTCTTGCTGGGAAAACCCATTCACTGTATAATAAATCACTATACTCAAACTGCAATGTCCTTAGCCAGTTAACCCTTAGTTTTGTTGACATGTATATTTATGTAGCTAGCAGGAGTAAGTTCAGCTCTTATTGGCATGGCGCATTACATGCATCCATCACAAAAATTTCATAGGTTCTTGGTAAGTGAGAAATTTGCTCTGACACTATAATATCTATCCTGAAAGATATACCAACTGAAATAGATGGATTGTATAGTCTGTGCAGTGTCTATGTGTAAATGGAATCACTGTTTTAGTTGGTATACAAAATGTTTCGTGTGAGATGATGCCATCAAGAAAAAAAATCCTATTTGCATTTTACTTTCTTTTATTTAGTTACCTTGTTCATTACTTTTTAAGTAATCAATCAATGTTATAAAAGTGTATTTACTTCATTTGAATTAGGTTGAAGCAAAAATTAAGAGACCGGGTTGTTTCTATTTGTCCAAGAGTCTTGATGAAGATATGTACTATACATCACAAAATAAATTATATGTCAGGAAAAATAAGATGACAGAGCATTAGACACCTTGCTGAACAGCTCGAGCTGAAGAGAAAGGATGCTGCTAAGGAGATCGACACCTGTGAAACAAGGCGAGCAAATGTGAAAACTAGAAAACCAACAAATGACATACAAAATATAATCCGCTAGACATGTTTTAACACTGATACATATATTTTGCCAAAGTCACGTAGAGCAAGGGCAAAAGCAAAAGCTTAATAGGTTGAATGATTACCTTTTGGTGGATGGAGTGAAACAGACGGTCAGATTACTTCGGTAAACCATAAACGCAAACTGAACTACAGCGAGGAAAGATCAATGTGAGACATGCAAACGACCATGTATATATGTGGATAACAAAGTGCTTCCATTATGTTTGGAGGGCACATACAGGGCCGTATCTACGATTTAGAGGCCCCGGAACAAAATACTTTAAGGGGCCTCAAAATCTAAGCATATAAAATTTGAAACTTCAAAGCTATAACACGTTGAAAGAAACTTTTAAATTTTTGGATTTTCTACAAATTTTTTAAGCGTTCTAAAATAATTTTTCAATTTTTCTTTGAATTCTCAAAGTCTTAGCATCTAAAATTTGGAAGCTATAACACCATATTTGAAATAAACTTTTGTTTTTCTATAATTTTTGAAGTGTTCTGAAACGAATTTTTTTAATCTTTGAAGTCTTTTGCTGGCTCAATGGTTCAAGCGAAAAAAAGCAAAATATGCCGCCTTTATAGGAATCGAGCACTGCAGCATCTCTGCCCTACTCAAACATGTCTTCACCGTTGAGCTAGCAAGTGTTCCATAACAAAATTTAATTTTGGTGGCCCTAATTTTTGGAGGCCCTGAACAGGCGCACCGGCTGCACATAACACATTCAGTCACGTATATCCTGGGTGTTTTCCACAAGCATCCAAATCTGATTATAAGACAAATGGCTACAACTGAGTTTGTTTCAAGAGCATAGTATATTACTTTTGAGTTCCAGAACTCCTAAGTTCTTTCTGCGAAATTTGTGATGGAAAGCACATTTGATCCAGGCAGCAATGAAAACAATCACAAAGAAGTTTGTTTGGGTGATTTCAATCTAGACCCATTCCTCGGGATCAGCTTATTGATATCTTACATATCTAGGATATCTAAAATAGTTGGATCCATATGTTGCATTAATACCTAACTTTCTCATCTTCAGACTTCAGAGGCAAACGTACTATTACAACATGTTCCAAGTCAAATGAGCGCGCGGCTAAAGAGTGTATGAAGCTGGAGCACCTTAGAAACAAGCTGTGACGCCCTCATGCACCATGGCTAGGCCGCGCAGAACCGGCGCGTCCCGGTTACCCGGACGCACACAGCCAACTCCCGTGCGCACCACATTCGCCGCACGCCTCCTGGCTGTCCCGTGACACCACCACTAGCCGTGTGTCACGCCAGGACGAGCGAAGTACCTCGCCGTACACCTTTGACACATCGCCGCTTCCGCCTCGAACTGCTTCGCAATCTGCACCATCTGTAGGGATAGATTCGGATCGGATACGGATGGAAACGAATCTGGATAGCACTATTTACCACATTTTAATTTGAATACGAATACAAATTCGGATGTTCTCGAATATGAATACAAAACGGATGTTTCGAATACGAATATGTATTCGGATGTTTACTCGGTTTAACTCCAAATGCTCGTTGTTTCACAAATTTTCCAAAAGTCCAAAGGGTTCAATATACCAAATTAGAATAATAATTAATAAGAAAAAATGATACACAATAAACCATGCACAAACTAAATTTTTAAAAATACTAGCTAAATTCATCATACACAACAACCAACAAGAACTACATTCTTGAACTGAAATTCATCATACATTTCAACCAACAAGAACACAAAATTGAGTCCAAATGCGCCAATGCAGAAAAAATAGGCGGCAATTTGGAAAGAATTGGCTGAATTTTATTATTTTTAAAAATTAAATATTTTCAAAAAATTATTAACATCCTATATGATAAATTTCTCGAAACATTTTAAAAAATTTATAATAGTATCTACGTATAATATTATAACACCGCGACAAGTATCGTATTTTCCAGACTTTATTTGATTTTTTTTATAATTAAAAAACTTTTTTAAGCTGCACATTACCGATCAAGTGTCGTAACATAATTTTTTTTAACATTTCTTTAAATTTAGTGGATAAGAACTAAAAATGTACACAAATAGTGAATGTAAGTTTTCTATAATTTTTAGTGCATTATTTTAGGTACTTACAGTTCAAATATCACATATTCCAATTTAAATACTAGAAACACAATTAATGAGTTTAAAATATAAATGGATCTAGAAAAATACAAAAATTATATTGGATTATATATGTTGTATTTTGATTATATAAAAAATTCAAGTTCAAACAAATATTTAACAATCAATTTACGTTAAACCATAGCTTATTACTTCTCAAAACTCTAATTCCTCTCAAGAGAATATTAGATTTCTTAACATCTTATATGATAAAAATTTATAAATATTTTAAAAATTTTATCATGATATCTACGTATAATATTATAACACTGTGACAAGTCTCGTATTTTTCATACTTTATTTTATTTTTTTGTAATTAAAAAACCCTTAAGCTCTACGTTACCGATGAAGTGTCGTAACATAAATTTTTTAAAATTTATTTAAATTTAGTGGTTAAGAACTAAAATATAAACAAAATAGTGAATGTTATTTTTCTATAAATTTTAGTGAATTATTTTAGGTACTTGCAGTTCAAATATCACATATTCCAATCTAAATACTAGAAAAACAATTAATGAGTTAAAAATAGCAAATGGATCTAGAAAAATACATAAAATTTATAAGGTATGAGATATGTTGTATTTTGATTATATAAAAAAATTCAAGATCAAAAAAATATTTAACCATCAATTTACTTTAAACCATAGCCTATTCCTTCTCAAAACTTTATCTCCTCTCAAGAGAATCTCAGATTTCTTAATATTCTATATGATAAATTTCTCTAAACATTTTCAAAATTTTATCATGGTATATACGTATAATATTATAACACCGTGATAAGTCTAGTATTTTTCTGACTTTATTTAATTTTTTATAATTAAAAAACTCTTAAGCTCCACGTTATCGATGAAGTGTCGTAACATAATTTTTTTAAAATTTCTATAAATTTAGTGGATAAGAACTAAAAATGGACACAAAATAGTGAATGTTATTTTTCTATAAATTTTAGTGCATTATTTTAGGTACTTGCAGTTCAAATTTCACATATTCCAGTTTAAATACTAGAAACACAATTAATGAGTTAAAAATAGCAAATGGATCTAGAAAAATACATAAAATTTATATGGTATGAGATATTTTGTATTTTGATTATATAAAAAATTCAAGTTCAAACAAATATTTAACCATAAATTTACTTTAAACCATAACTTATTCCTTCTCCAAACTCTATTTCCTTTCAAGAAAATCTCAGATTTCTTAACATTCTACATGATAAATTTCTCGAAATATTTTCAAATTTTATCATGGTATATACGTATAATATTATAACACCTTTATAAGTCTCATATTTTTCAGACTTATTTGATTTTTTATAATTAAAAAACCCTTAAGATCCACGTTACCGACGAAGTGTCGTAACATAAATTTTTTAACATTTCTTTAAATTTAGTGGATAAGAACTAAAAATGGACACAAAATAGTGAATGTGATTTTTTGATAAATTTTAGTGCATTATTTTAGGTACTTGCAGTTCAAATTTTACATATTCCAATTTAAATACTAGAAACACAATTAATGAGTTAAAAATAGCAAATGGATCTAGAAAAATACAAACAATTTATATGGTATGAGATATGTTGTATTTTGATTATATAAAAAATGCAAGTTCAAACAAATATTTAACCATAAATTTAATTTAAACCATAACCTATTCATTCTCAAAACTTTATTTTCCTATCAAGAGAATCTCAGATTTCTTAACATTCTATATGATAAATGTAACACCCCAAATTTCCAGAGAAATAAAAATATTATTTAATATGTTTCCTGGAATTATTTATTTTAGAAATACCTTTAATGCCCTCCTTAGCCTTTTTGAACTAGAACATATATACATGAAATGACCAAACCAAGTGCTAGAAAATTTTGTATGTGATCCCAAGGCCAAGCTATATTTTGAGAATTTTTACAAATTTTTATCATCCCTGGAAGTAGTCCAAATAATTTAAATCAATTTCCGTAATTATTTTTATTCATAAATTCCTTTAAACAGTAACGGGCCCTCACCCTCCCTTCCTCTCTCTCCCGGCCGGCCCAGCCCGTTACCCCCGCGCGCCTCGGACTAACACATGGGCCCCACTTGTCAGCGAGTCCCTCTCCCCTCACGCGCGCGACCGCCCGGCCCCACCTGTCGGCGCCAACCGACTCACTCCCTCGGCCAAGCCCGACCCCACCCGTCAGCCACCACCTCACCCACTCGCGCCCGCTGACTGCCTTGGCCCACTTGTCGGACCCTTCGTCCACCTGACGCCACCGCCCCCAAATCACGCCGGCCAATGACCCCCGCCTGGATCCGCCTCGCTGGCCCCTCCCTCAATCAATTGGCATCGGATTAATGCACCCCGAGGTCCGTCGGTCGTTTAATCGCTTTAATTGACACGTTTTAGCCCCGGGAACACAGCGCCGTGCATGGCCGAGCCCTCACCGGCGAGTTAAGGCCCTCCCTCGCTTTCCTTGCATGCAAGCCCCTCCGACGCCCCTATTTAACCCCCCGTCTCCACCGCATTTGACCCCACGCTCTCGTAGTCCAGAACAGAATCAGATGCCCGAGACGCCCGTTTAAGCGCCACACCACCGTCCCCACTCCGGTCGCCACTCACCACCGCCGACAACCGCCTCCGCCCTAGCCAACCACACAATCGTGACCGCAAGGACATCACCGACCTCGGCCACCCCTCCATTGACGCCGAACCTCGCTGGATCACCGTCGCCGACAAGGACTCGAAACCACCTCGCTGTCTACCCTCATCGCCGGCCACGCCCCGTCGTCCCCGGACCACCGCAGAGGTACCCTCGTAATCCTCGTAGTGTCCTCTTTCCGTTTTAGACCTTAGATACGACCGCCGTCGCTCGCCGTGGCCTCTGGCCCGCTCGCCGTCACCGGAGAAGACGACCGGCATGGGTCGAGTACCCGTGCCGTGTCGGATTCGATCCCGGCCGTGCGATCGCGATCGGACGACGCCGGCCTCACCATGTGCACGATTTAATCCGCACCGTCGGATCTGATCGAAGCGGTACGTTTTAATCTCGTGCGTCCGTTAGTTTTAAAAACCCGCATTCAATCTGGATCGTCCATCGCGTACCGGTTCAGCGTTTTAATCCTAGCCGTAGGCGACAACTTAACTCCCCCGCCTCGCCCGTGACCGCCCGATCGTGATCCAACGATGGATCTTGATTCGGCGCACGCGCACAGTGCGCGGGTTCACCGTGAGCCTGGCTCACCGTGGACCCAAGACTGTTTTGGTTTTAAATTAAATTCCAGAAATGACTTTAAGCTTCTAAAATTCATATCTTGTGCATTTCAACTTCAAAAATTACCATTTCAATTCCAGAAATTTTGTAATAATATTCTCTACATGTTCATATAATAAAAACAGTATGTTTACTTTGGACATTTCATGATTTTGTAATAAAGTATTCAAATGCCCTTAGGGTAAAATACAAATTTAATTATTTAAATTCCAACAAAATTTATATTCATTCATTCTCTGTTAGAATAATGAAACCACTAAGTTTTCTCTGAACCTTTCATTTTAAATTATTTAGAAAACTTAAAATGAGATTATTCACATTTAAAACCCCTTTTTACAAAGGACAATATTTCATCATAGTTCATTTTAAATTATTTATAAAATAAATTTCAGAAACTTAACAACTTGGTTTTCATTAAATTAAACCAATTTAAACCTATGTGCTTGTTGTGTGATTTTATATTGTTTAATCAAATGTTGTATTTATTTTATTTTACTTTATTTATATTGGGAAGACTACGACGCCGCCGAGGAGCCGGAATATTACCCGGAAGCTCCTCCCTCCCCATTCGTTGAACAAGGCAAGTCACCAAACCAATCTTTTGAGCATATTGAACCCATGCTTTATTCAACTATTGCTAAAACACATAGGTTATACATGCATTAGTCAAATGAAACCCTTACAATATATTTATTAGGATGCCCCGACCTTGATCTGCAACCCAAGCCATGCTATCTCTCCTATCCTCCTTGTCACCATATGATTAGTATTATTAGCTAGTGTACAATGTATTGACATGATTGCTATAGGATTTAAAAATGAGTCGTAGCAACTTGGTTCTACTATATGATCCCCATTATTCTTATCCTTGGAATTCTCTCGGTGATGAGTTGTGGTTGTGAGTGAATGCATGGTGGGTTCTGGGTGCAAGCTAGGGTATTGGTCGGTAGCACCCGGAGCACTATAAGGACCGGTCTGCGGGATCCATTGCAATACACTTCCGTACTAACCACAAGTCTAATGGGTAAGTCCTAACTAAGGTATGGAGTGTTCCAAACTGAGGCCACCATTTGGAGATGGGTCAAGCAGCACCTGCGGGTGGCTTGTACCGACGTGGTGCAAAAGGGGGTGTGACGTTAGCCGGGATGTGGCCCGGTGCGCCGGCGAAACCTAGAGCGGGTGGTTATCGCTTGGAGCATTTCATACTAAGGTTTTGGCACGAGTTCCCGTGGTATGGGTCATCTCGTTACACTTTGGTGTTTGGGATGAGTACGTGCCTTGTGGGTACAGTAGTACATCTCTGATCAGAGTCATTAATCTTTTCGAAAAGCCGAGCCCACGGTTAAGGGCGGGTTGCGTGACATCCTACAGTTAGTTTACTTTTGATATGTATGTGCATGATGGTTTGACATGTAAGGACTGTTGTGCGAGGAGGTAAAACGTACTCCTCGAGTTAGATGTTATTATTGATGTTCATGTTTATTATTCCGCATGATAAAATTTGACTACACTAAATGCAATAACTGAAAATGTACTTTTCTGCACTTTTAGCCATTATCCTTCCTTTGTTATTATCTTGCATTATTACTTACATTTGCGGTGGCTTGTTGAGTACTTTTGTACTCATACCCGTTGGACACTTCAGAGGATGCCTACTATGAAGATGGTCTGGAGTAGCGACTCAGTCAAGCAAAAAGATCTTAAAGAAGGCGTTCGTCATGCAATTCTACTTTTATTATTGTTTTTATTAAACTCTGATGTAATAATTATGGTCTGTGTACCATGAATACTTGTCGTATGTACGATTGTCGCATGATGAACCTCTTGTATTATTGTTTTTCTAATGAAATTCAATAATGTTTTGATTTCGATAAATCAGGGCGCCACAAGATGGTATCAGAGCCGACTTTACTGTAGGAAGCCAAACGGACCAGCCTAGTCAATAGCTACAGAAAATTATTTCTCGAAAAACTACTTTATAAACTTTGTTCCTCTCCTCACTTTTATTCAACTTGTTGTTTTTGTAGTTGCTTGTTTATCAAGTGCACAGCTACTGCCGCCACTTCGAGGGCTTCGTCAGGGAGCTCTGTATGATGCTCACTTTCCTCGGGTTCCTCTTCGAGCCCGAATTCCAGGGGGTGTACCTGAAGAATTCGCCAGACCTTGCGACGTCTCCCTCACCGTCCACGGCTCCGGAGAGCACCTACCACCCTACACCACCGCACTTGGGGGCCCGACTTTCGACGTCGCGTGCCAACGCGTCGCCCTCCAAGCCCTCATGGAGTTGAGGATGATCTATGATGATCGTCTTCAGAACTCATCTTTCTGGCTTGTACCGAAGCGCACTCACGGCGCCCACCGTAGTATCTACATCAGAGTTCACTCCGTTCGTGATCCGGTCATGGCTCGGCAGTCACGTCTTCTTCAGGCCATGGACGACCTTCATACTGAGGCGGTGCTTGACGTCGATGAGCACCACGAGGCGGTTAAGTTTCTTCGTGAGGAGACAAAGAACTTGATCCAACAGAACGGCGAGCTGCAGCGGAAGATCATGCAGCTGCAGAAGGACATCGCGGAGATGGTTCCCCTCCTTCCTAGGAAGAGGAAACTCATCCATGAGCCTGCCCCTCGCCCCAAGAGGATCCCGCCACACCCCTCCACCGCCGGACCGTCCACCGCCAGCGCCCCTGCACCACGCCCCGGCCTCGTCTCCGACCCAATCATCGAGAATTTTCTCGAGCCCACCATCCCTCGGGATCCGCGTACTCGTGGTTCCGAGAGCACGGCGACCACCTCTGGTGGCGAGTAGGCGTTAGCTGTCGTTGCTTGAAATAATGTTGTGGTACCATCTACAACGAGTTGAGTTGTGGGTGTATTAAAATAAGAGCTGAATTATAATGAACATTTTACACCACTTGGTTTATATATATATGAGCCCCATGGGCCATTTTGATTGTAACATTGTTTCATCATCTTTTACCTTATAATCTCTTATGTTCAGACGATGGCCGACAACCAGAACACCGGCTCCAACAATGGAGAAGGAGGAAGCCACGGCTTGCCCGAAGGCGTTGTGCCCAACTGGGGTGCAACGGGCCCACAGCAGACTGGGTCACCATCCGCCAACCACCCAACCTTGGCGGAGATGATGGCGAATCAAAACCAGTTGATCACCGCCCTCCTCACCCAAATGCAGCACCAACAGGCGCAGTTGGATCGGCTGCAGAATGTGGAACCTGCCCCTCGTGCCCCCGCGCCCGCTCCCCAACTATCAGAGTTCTTGCGCGTACGCCCACCGATCTTCTCCAGCACCACCAACCCCATAGAGGCCGGAGATTGGCTCCGCACCATAGGGAAGAAGCTGGATCTTCTCCCCTGCACCGACCGGGAGCGAGTGGCCTTCGCCACTCACAAGCTCCAGGGTCCCGCCGCAGAGTGGTGGGACAACTACCGTGAGTCCCAGCCAGAGGACCACGTGGTGACATGGGCAGAGTTCACTATCTCCTTTCGCGCCGCCCACGTCCCCACCGGAGTTATTGCGGTAAAACAACAGGAGTTTCGCGACCTGCAGCAGGGCAACTGGACCGTCATGGAGTACCTCCATGAATTCAACCATCTAGCACGCTACACGCCAGAAGAGGTGCGGACCGACACCCTCTGTCAGGCTAAGTTCCTCCGGGGACTTAAGGATGAGCTGTCCATCCAGCTCGTCGCCACCGACTATGCCGACTTCCAACGACTGGTGAACAAGGCGCTCATCCAAGAGACTGAGCAAAACAAGTTGGACCTCAAGAAGAGGAAGATGATCGCCTTCAAGCATCAGCATGCGAATTCCCAGAGGCCCCACTTCGTCCCTCCGCCACCAGCGCCCGCCTACCATCCTCGGCCCGCCTACAGGCCACCCCACGCCGCTAGTGGATCCAACGCCGGGCACCCCCGCCCCGCTCCACCAGCTCCGGCCGCTCAGACGACGCCCGCCGCCAAGGCCCCGGTCTTGAAGGATCGCCAAGGGAGGCCGGTCGTCTGCTTCAACTACCGGAAGGAAGGGCACTACTCGCACCAGTGTCCTCACCCCAAGCAGCCCCAAGGTGTGACACCCAACCAGGCGGTTCGTGCCCGCGTCAACCACATCAGCGCTGAGGAATCTCAGGAGGCTCCCGAAGTCATGCTCGGTACGTTTACCGCGAATTCCATACCAGCTATAATATTATTTGACTCCGGAGCAACACACTCTTTCATCTCGGAAGATTTTGTGAAAACCAACGACTTGGAAGTACCCCCTCTATCAGTCCCCATGATGATTGCCACTCCAGGCAATAAAACCTTAGCCCACTTATATAGTCCTAAGGTTAAGATAGAGATCCAAGGAGTATTGTTCCAGGCCGAGCCAGTCCTCATTAAGTGCACCGGACTCGACCTCATCCTAGGGATGGATTGGTTGATGAAGCACAAGGGAGTGATCAACTGTGCCAACAAGTACGTAACAGTGACCAACCCCGAAGGTGAATCCGTCACTTTTCGGATTACCAGTCGCAAATCACTTGAGGCATCTCTTCATTCTCTAGCCCTTGAAGAAGTGCCCATAGTCAAGGAGTTCATGGACGTCTTCCCAGAGGACCTACCAGGAATGCCTCCCAAGCAGAACATGCGAAAGGGTAAAGCCCCCGGGTTCTCCGAGGACGAACTCGGTACCATCTAGTTCGGGAATCGGATATGCGTACTCGACAAGCCTGAGTTGAAGGCTATCATCCTTCAAGAAGCCCACGATACTCTATACTCCATACACCCCGGGAGTACCAAGATGTATCAAGACCTGAAAGAAAAATATTGGTGGGTCAGCATGAAGAGGGAAATAGCTGAGTATGTGGCCAAGTGCGACACATGCCAGCGAGTCAAGGTGGAGCATCAAAGACCTGCTGGACTGTTGCAACCCCTCAAGGTCCCCGAATGGAAGTAGGAAGAAATAGGGATGGACTTCATCACGGGACTACCCTGGACCCAAGCTGGTCATGATTCTATCTGGGTGATCGTCGACCGACTCACTAAGGTAGCTCACTTCATCCCCGTCAAAACAACTTACATCGTTGCCAAGTTGGCCGAGTTGTATATGACCCGGATCGTGTGCCTCCACGGTGTTCCTAAGAAGATCGTATCTGACCGCGGGAGTCAGTTTACCTCTAAGTTTTGGATGAACCTTCAAGAGGAACTCAGCACCCGACTAAACTTTAGCACCGCCTATAACCCACAGACCGATGGTCAAACCGAAAGGGTTAAACAGGTATTGGAGGATATGCTTAGAGCTTGCGCTCTAGACTTTGGCGGAATGTGGGACAAGAACTTGCCCTATGCGGAGTTCTCCTACAACAACAGCTATCAAGCCAGCCTGCAAATGTCCCCGTTCGAAGCGCTCTATGGGTGCAAATGCAGGACGTCGCTACTCTGGGATCAAACTGGAGAATCGCAGTTGTTTGGGACAGATATATTAAAAGAGGCTGAAGAGAAGGTCAAGATCATCAGGGACAGGTTGAAGATAGCCCAGTCCCGATAGAAGAGCTACGCCGATAACCGACGAAGAGACCTAACCTTTGAGGAGGGTGATTATGTCTATCTCCGAGTCACTCCCCTTTGTGGCACTCAAAGGTTCAACATGAAAGGCAAGCTAGCACCCCGCTATGTCGGACCATTTCAGATCCTCCGACGGCAAGGAGAGGTGGCGTATCAACTAGAACTGCCTCCATCCTTGGTAGGGGTTCATGATGTGTTCCACGTCTCTCAGCTGAAGAAGTGCCTCCGTGTGCCCGCCGAACAAGCCGACCTCCAACAACTCGACGTCCAAGAGGATTTGACCTACATCGAGAAGCCCATCAAGATCTTGGAAACCAAGGAAAGGGTAACCAGGAGCCGAGTGGTTCGCTTCTGTAAGGTTCAGTGAGACAACCACCACGTCGAAGAAGCCACTTGGGAAAAGGAAGACGAGCTGAAAGCCCAATACCCCGAACTATTTGAGTAGCATTCCAATCTCGAGGACGAGATTATTTGTAAGGGGGATAGGTTTGTAACACCCCAAATTTCCAGAGAAATAAAAATATTATTTAATCTGTTTTCCTGGAATTATTATTTTAGAAATACCTTTAATGCCCTCCTTAGCCTTTTTGAACTGGAACATACATGAAATGACCAAACCAGGGGCTAGAAAATTTTGTATATGATCCCAAGGCCAAGCTATATTTTTGAGAATTTTTACAAATTTTTATCAGCCCTGGAAGTAGTCCAAATAATTTAAATCAATTTCTGTAATTATTTTTATTCAGAAATCCTTTAAATAGTAACGGGCCCTCACCCTCCCTTTCTCTCTCTCCCGGCCGGCCCAGCCCGTTACCCCCGCGCGCCTCGGACTGACACATGGGCCCTGCTTGTTAGCGAGTCCCTCTCTCCTCGCGCTGCGCTGCGACCGCCCGGCCCCACCTGTCGGCGCCAACCGACTCACTCCCTCGGCCGAGCCCGACCCCACCCGTCAGCCGCCACCTCGTCCACTCGCGCCCGCTGACTGCCTTGGCCCACCTGTCGGACCCTTCATCCACCTTGCGCCACCGCCCCAAAATCACACCGACCGACGACCCCGCCTCAGATCCGCCTCGCTGGCCCCTCCCTCAATCAATTGGCGTCGGATTAATGCACCCCGGGGTCCGCCGGTCGTTTAATCGCTTTAATTGACGCATTTTAGCCCCTCGGAACACAGCGTCGTACATGGCCGAGCCCTCACCAGCGAGTTAAGGCCCTCCCTCGGCTTTCCTTGCATGCAAGCCCCTCCGGCGCCCCTATTTAACCCCCTGGTCTCCGCCGCGTTTGTCGCGCCCCGATTTAATAAATCAGGACCTTTATTGAAATTCCAAAGAAAATCAATAAACCAAGACGTTCATAAAGCGACCACGTACAATACGGGCAATCATTCACGGTTCGTAGACCGCATTAATACAAAAGTGAATGAAAGTGAAGAGAAACTAATAAAATAAGGGGTCCTAGATGAACGCCTCCTTCCAGTCTCGCCTTGACTGGGTCGCTACTCCAGACCTTCATCCTCCTCGTAGTAGACTGGCTCTGATGTTGTAAGTCAACGGGGTGAGTACAGATGTACTCAGCAAGCCACCGAATGCAAATATAATGCAAGATAATAACAAGGGGGATAGTGGCTAATTTTGCGGAAGCAGCATAATTGTAAAGCTTTAAATGTGAGCAATTTATTAGTACGGAAAAAATAAACATGTGCATGTGTATCATCATCTTCTAACTCGAGGGGTACAGTCAGCCCCACCTCGCTCAACAGTCCTTACGTGCCATGAATAACTTGAACATTCAAACAATTGTAAACTAACTGCGAGTAGTCACACAACCCGCCCTTGACCGTGGGCTCGGCTTTTCGAAAAGATTGAATTACTCTGATCAGAGATGTACCACTGTACCCACAAGGCACGCACTCATCACCTACACCGAAGTGTAACGAGATGACCCATCACACGGGAACTCGTGCCAAAACCTTCCATATAGTCCTCCCCGACTCAATAGCACCCTCTTATGGGTTTCATATGGTGTCCCGACGCATCGGAGCCCCACCATACCCCCCCTTGAGCCTCGTCGGTACAAGTCGCCCGCAGGCTAGCCCCTTGCCCCCTCCTCTATGGTGCATCAAGCCGGAGTATTCCATACTTCCAGTTAGGACTTACCCATTAGACTTGTGGTTGGTACGGAAGTGCTTTGCAACAGATCCCGCAGACCGGTCCTTATAGTGCCCCGGGTGCGACAAACCAGTGCCCGAGCTTGCACCCGGAACCCACCATACTTATAACCTAGCCAACTCCAACAGAGTCCAGAGACGAGAATAACAGGGAAATTCATATACAGAATCCAGCTATCTACGACTCGTTCTTTTTAACCTATAGCAGTTGTGCCGGTACATTGGGCACCAGCTAATATTTTTGTAGTAGAGTGACAAGGAGTTAAGGCTCAATAAGCATGGCTTGGGTTTGCACACAAGGACAGGGATCTAATAAATATAAGTGTAAGGTTTGAATATTTGACTAATGCAATATTAACCTATGGGTTATAGCGATAAGTTATTAAAACATGGGCTCAATATGATCAACTGTTTCCACAGAGATGGTCGATGACTTGCCTGGCTCAGCAAATGGGGATGGAGGAACCTCGGGGTAGAACTCCTGCTCCTCGACGAACTCGTAGTCTTCTCGATACGGAAAATAAACAATACATTCAATAAACAGATAAAAATTCACCAAATATTATACACATTTGTAGGTTTTATTATGTGAAGTAATATTTTTAATATTTCAAGGTTTTGTTCAAAACAGTAAAGTTTAATATTTTAGAATTTTCCCAATTTATTTTCTGTATTTTTAATTTTAACCCTAAGGGATTTTTATTCATTTATTTATTAATAATACTTTGAGTAACATAAGCATACTGTTTTTATGGCATTAATGTGTAGAGAATAATATTCTGATTCTAACAAATTTGAATGGTGAAATTTGGAGTTAAAATGAGCAAGATATGAATTTTTGAAGTTTAAACAATTTTCTGGAATTTTATTTAAACTAAAAACAGTCTCTGGTCCACGGTGAACCAGGCTCACCGTGAACCCGTGACTATGCGCGTGGACCGGCCGATCCAGAGCCGTCGGATCTGGATCTGGCGGTCGGACGCGAGGCGGGAGGCGCAAGTGAAAATGGACGGCTGAGATTATATCGCAGCGAAAGGGTACGCGTGGACGCCTGAGATCGTTTGGGGGGTTTAAGTGGCGATCGACGGCCGAGAGGCCTCGATACCCCTTTGACCAGATCCGAGGGCCTAGATTAAATCCCGGAGGGATTCAATCGTAGCCCTCCGATCACGATCGGTCGGCTGCGACGCGATCCGGCACGGCACGGTGTAAGGGGCGCGTACCCCTCTTCGTCTCCGGCGACGGCGGGCTCGGGTGCGGCCGCGGCGGCGACGGCGAGGGCCTAGGGACCTAACTCGGGCCAAAAATGGAACGCGGGGAGTAAGGGGGTCAAGATGGTACCTCCGGCGGCGACGATGGGGGCCTGGTGGTGACCGGCGGCGAGCGTAGACGACGGGGAGGTCTCGGGTGCTTGACGGCGACGGCGATCCGACAACGTCCACGGCCAACGGAGTGGATGCCGAGGTAGGGAGGGCTCTGGCGATCACGATGGTGGCGGCGGCTAGGGCGGGGGAGGCCGGGGTCGTCGGTGAGGGCTCGCCGGAGTTGGAGCAGAGGAGGTGCTCGCAAAATAGCCAAGGCGCTCTGGAGGGCTAAGGCTCGGGCTACAACGGTGTGGGCAGAGGGCGGCGACCAGTGGGGTATAAATAGGGTCATCGGCGGCGATTAAACGGAAGGAAACCGAGGGTTTCCTTCCCTCTCCGGCGAGGTTGCCATTCTCCTCGGGTAGGCTTCCATATGCACGAAAACGCGTTGATCTTTGATGGAATGAGGTCGGGGCGGTCGGGGAAGGTGATCCGAGAAGAATCCAGGCGAAAACGGGCGGATTTGGGCGGCCGGCGGCAAGGGATCCGAAGGAGATCGCCGGGGAAGGAAAGGGGATCCCCTTCCCGGGAGGAAGACGATCCTGACAGGTGGGCTCCACCTGTCAGTGATCGATCAAAAAGGAAGGGGGGCCGACAGATGGGTCCGGGAGGTCAGTGGCGAGGCGGGGGCTGACCGGTGGGGCCAGGCGGGTGCGGGCGGGAGAGGGAGGCGGGAAAAAGCGCCGACAAGCGGGGCCCGCTTGTCAGAGAGGGAGCAGAGGTGGGCTGGGCCTAAAAGGCTGCTGGAGGGAGTTTCAGGGTTTCGGCCCGTTAAGCTTTTTAATTCTTTTCTGATTTAAAATAATTCCAGTAATTCATTATTTGATTAAGGGTTGAATCACTGTTGATAAAAATTTGTAAAATTCCTAAAATTATAACTTGGCCTCTAGTTCATCTCATAAAATTTTCAAGTCCAGATTTTGAGTATTTCCCCCTGTTTGGCTTTATTTGGGTTCTTTTGTGATTTTCCTTTAATAATAAATCCAGAAATAATTATAAATAATGTTTTTCTTTTATTTTATTCCTTTTAATTTTTGGGGGTGTTACAATCCTATCCCCCTTACAGAGAATCTCGTCCTCGAGATTCGGATCAATCCTCGAATAGCTCAGGATGCTGTGCCTTGAGTTCATCTTCTTTTTCCCAGGTGGCTTCCTCTACTGGATGATTGCTCCACTGCACCTTGCAGAAGCGGATGACTCGACTCCTGGTGGTTCTTTCTTTGACTTCCAATATCTTGACTGGTTTCTCCACATAAGTCAGATCCTCTTGGACATCCAACTGCTGAAGATCCACTTGCTCCGTGGGGACGCGGAGACACTTCTTGAGTTGAGATACATGAAATACGTCATGCACTCCAGCCAATGAAGGTGGTAATTCCAACTGATATGCGACTTCGCCTTGGCGTCGAATAACGGGAAATGGTCCAACATATCGAGGGGCCAAATTTCCTCTCATGTTAAACCGTTGAGTCCCACGAAGAGGTGTAACCCGAAGGTATACATGGTCTCCTTCTTCAAAGGCTAGATCTCGACGACGATTGTCGGCGTAGCTCTTCTGTCGCGATTGGGCTGTCTTGAGTCTGTCTCTGATGATCCGTACTTTCTCTTCAGCTTCACGGAGAATGTCGGTTCCGAACACTTGGGATTCACCAGTTTGGTCCCAAAGGAGAGGCGTTCTGCACTTACGTCCATATAGGGCTTCAAAAGGAGACATCTGAAGACTGGCTTGGTAGCTATTGTTGTATGAAAATTCTGCATATGGCAAGCTTTTGTCCCATGTGGCTCCAAAATCCAAAACACATGCTCGAAGCATATCCTCTAGTATCTGATTTACCCTTTCTGTTTGTCCATCTGTCTGAGGATGGTAGGCGGTACTGAAATTTAATCTCGTGCCCATCTCCTCTTGGAGGTTCTTCCAAAAGCGAGAGGTGAACTGACTCCCTCGGTCAGACACTATCTTCTTGGGTACTCCATGAAGACATACTATTCGGGCCATATATAGCTCTGCTAGCTTAGGGCCACTGAAGGTCGTCTTGACGGCTTATGAAATGAGCTACTTTTGTAAGCCGATCAATGATCACCCATATAGAATCATACCCCAGTTGGGTCTTTGGTAATCCGGTGATAAAATCCATACCGATCTCTTCCCACTTCCATTCCGGTACTTTAAGTGGCTGTAACAATCCTGCAGGTCTCTGATGTTCAGCTTTTACTCTTCTGCAGGTGTCACATTCGGCGACGAACTGGGCAATCTCTCTTTTCATGCTAACCCACCAATAGCGTTCCTTCAGATCCTGGTACATCTTGGTACTGCCGGGGTGAATGGAGTACAATGTCTCATGGGCCTCTCTTAGGATAAGAGTCTTTATTTCAGGTTTATCCGGCACACATATCCGAGTTCCAAACCATATGGTGCCATTCTCGTCTTCTGAAAATCCGGGGGCTTTTCCTTGTCTCATGTTCTTCTTAATGGCAGCTATATCCGGGTCCTCTGACTGAGCTTCACGAATCTGCTCAAACAATACAGGTTGGGTCTCCAAGGTGGCTAGATATGCTCTGGTGGTCAATCCAAGATTTAAGTTTTCCATCTCCTTACATAACCAGGGTGCGTGTTCTTGAATCATCATAGTCGTGCAATATCCCTTGCGACTTAAGGCATCAGCTACCACATTTGCTTTTCCTGGGTGGTAGTGAATACCCAAGTCATAGTCCTTGATCAATTCCAGCCATCGTCTTGCCTCAAGTTCAGATCTGGCTGTGTGAAGATATACTTCAAGCTCTTGTGATCCGTAAAGATCTCACAGCGATTCCCAACCAAATAGTGCCTCCAAATCTTGAGGGCGTGTACTACGGCGGCTAATTCCAGGTCATGGGTCGGATAATTTAACTCATGAGGTCGCAACTGACGGGAGGCATAAGAGATAACTTTCCCATCTTGCATAAGAACACATCCCAATCCTTGGCGAGATGCGTCGCAATAGACATGGAAGTCTTTGCGGATATCCGGTAGGGTCAGTATAGGTGCAGATACCAAACGAGTCTTGAGGGTGCGGAAACTTTCCTCGCATTCAGGAGTCCATTCGAACTTCTCTCCTTTCTGCAACCAACTTGGTCATTGGCTTGGCTATCTTCGAAAAATTCTCGATGAATCTTCGGTAATATCCGGCCAATCCCAGAAAAACTTCGTATCTCAGATAGTTCGTGGGTGGCAACCAGTCCGTAACTGCTTCTACGGTGGCAGGGTCTACTGCGATTCCTTGTGCAGAGATGATGTGTCCAAGGAACTTTACTTCTGCCGTCCAAAACTTGCAC